>CM040401.1:29886895-30171895 GCA_022702515.1 Ilyophis sp. 1 JC-2022
TCCCACAGTGAGGCTGATGTAAATGTAAAAGAAAGATAGCATATCGCATACTGAAGCAATGGTCCTGGTGGAAGCTCCCAATCCAACAAGACAGTTTATAAATGGACACATTTCCACATACTCTTCCTAATTAGACTGTTGGTTCCCATCAAACCACATTGCAATCATGCTAATGCATGCACCATTTTGTGATGGCAGCTCAAGGTGTAACTTATTGATTCAAGGGTAGGGGGGATTAACTCGTAAAATTACCCTAAAAGTGTGAAAATTAAAGTGCATTGCACTGTCTGTATTGTATAGGTCTTTTCACCAAATGCAATTTCCTCCTGAAGGGTGATCTGCATGTAATTGTACTCCACCCTTTGCTTTGGTTTGGCAAGGTGTGGTAAACAGGAGGCTCTTCCTATGATAGGTATAAAGAACAGTTATGGTAGAACATTCTGGAATGATATGGCAGGTGAGAGACCAAAAGTGACTCGGCAAGCACCTGCATATGTGGAGCTGAGGAAACAGGGATTGTGCGTAGCGTGCAGTCACTGAGCAGAACTACGTTTCACTCAAGTGCAATACCACATTCTTACTTCACAATTGATTAAAACCTCATTCTTCCATCACTAATTGTTACCACTTTAAAATGGATCGTTTAAGTTTTCAAAAATAAGAAATTTTTGATTCCGGGACATGTGCACACTGGGATTTTTATGGATCCTCTCAACCCTGCTTAGTTTGTTGCACTAATGAAAATCTTTTTTTCAAACTGCATTTCATGGCAGCCAGTGTTTTATTAATAATACATTGTGACATTTCCAGCTCAAATACGAAAACCCCTTTGAAACACTTAACCAAACAAATATTCAAGATTATACATTAATAATCCATATCACCCAATCTGCTGTCTTTATGTTTCAATGACCTTTTACATCTTTCAAGATTTCAATGGAATCATGTGTCTTATTGCCTTCATTTGATTTACATAAGCAATACTTCCTCTCTCCACAATAATGCCATTCTTTCATTCACTGGAATTTGACTGAATTTGTATGTTTTTGAATTTGGAATTTGGAAATGTGAGCCTTTTAAAACGAATGTCCTTCGTTTATACACAACCTCACACAGGGCATTTTCCCCCTAGACATCTTATAGGATCACAACTTTATTTATGCCCAATAATACCCAATCAGTATCTAATCTCATATGGAAACAACTATATTAAAGACAAACTTTATATTTACATTATATTTACATTACATTGTAGGGCAGAACTTTGTTTGATGGGGAATGCAAACACTAAAACAGAGTACACACTTTATCTTTACCTTATCTTCTATGTCACAACAAGTGGCCCTTCTTTCTAATATGAATTTAAAGGAAATGTAATTGTACGTACAGCCATGGCATAATTGTACGTACCGCCTCGTGTGTGAAAACAAAGCAAGCCGAACTGACTCAGACGCAGCTGGGTGAGCCCAAGCTCGACTGGGCTCAGTACGGATAGTGTGAAAAGGGCGCTGCAGTCCTGTCGCATCAGGCAGCTTGGCTGCAGTGTGCGTATTAATACTGCGGTTGGATCACCACCACCTCCCGGCACTATTTTACTTTCCCCGCCCCCAGCATTCAATAGGCTGCATATCAAAATCCCGCCTTCATAAGCTAAGACAAGCAAGGGCATGTGCCAAACGTGTTTAAGACATGCTTAGACATGCCAAAGAGGCCCCTGGAGAAGCACAGTCAACTCTATTCACTCTTTCTGAGAGTGTAGTGATTACCAGAACTGTTTCCTGCACCCAGCCAATCGACTAAAAGGTCTGTCCTTGTAAAATGTCAGTTCATTCAATTCAATCTAGTCAATCTAATTACGGTTATTGTAGTAACATGTTACTGACTTTTTTTTTAACAAAAACTATTTTAAGCACTCCAGAAAATGCCTCTCGGAGTTCATTAACATTATCGTGCCTGTCCCAAAAGAAAACAGCTGTACTAAAATATGCAAAGGATATCCGGCATTATACGCACTCTTTATTCCATACACATTCCTTCACAGCAGGTCCAAAATTGACTGATGCATGCAGGCTTTATTCTGCAAGCAGGCATTCCTTTCCTCCCAGAGAATAACACTTACTTCTTGCACCTAGAGGACAGGCACACACATTAGTAACGAGTTGTGAAGTAGCCTATTAATAGTCATTTAGTCCAGATCTGGGTAGCGCAGTCCATTGTATGGTTTCAATAAAACATGAGTTTGTGTGGGAACTCTTATTTTCCCTGCGACTGTATGCTGACCGTGATATGAACCCTTGTCAATCCGCTACCTTCTTCATTATAATTGGTCTGAGGAGAGACCTCGGCAAGTGATCAATGAAACTTAAAAAGGACTCTAATGGGGATACCTGGCAGATCCAGGAGCCAGTAGCATATGCTTGTCTGGGTGATTAAGCCACGCATGTGTAAGCAAACACGACCCGTACGGCGAAACTATGAACGGCTCATTAAATCATTTCAATTAAATGGGTTCATTTGGACTGAAAGAAAGCGTGACTACTTATTAGAAACAGATTACTGCACATTTTTTTCAGTAAATTGGCAGAGGCCCAATATTATGAACGCCCTGCCGGCATGTCACCATCACATTATTATGGGGAGGAAATGGCTGAATAAGTTGCTCGGCTACCACGGCGAGCACTGTTGTCACAGATAATTCCTTGCCTTATAATGCAAGGGGTTTATATTAGTAGCAAGGATGCTTCTGGATGAGCTCATGTGTGCAGAGAGCACTTAGAGATAATACTATTTCTCTTTTAATCACATCTCCAATGACTGAGCGTACCAGTTGGCTATTCCTCTATTAAATGGAATACTGAGTCGTGTAAACAGTTTATTCAGGATATAGTTCCTCCCCAGAAATAAACTTAGCTCTATACATTGTATTTTACAAGAAAAAATTGACTTGTTTTATTATAAGGAATGAAGAACAAAATCAAACAATTTGTAAACGAGATCAGAGACAATAGGCCATTCAAACAGGACCGACATGATGTTCTAATGCGATCCCAAATGTTCCTAGTTTGATTATTGGCTACACATAGTCAAACTAGTTTGATTTAAGATGCAATGCAAAGTCATTTTCAGAGTTACAAACATTCTGAATGACCTCTTTTCCCAATGCGTTTGTATCATGTTAGAAATTATGAACCCCAAGGCCGTCATAATTTACCTTTGTGAATTTATTCATACAAAAGAAAAGATATTGACAAAATAAGATATAACATATTCATAAATGCAGTAGGGGTTTATTGCATGACTCAAAATATTGTAGAAAATATATCAAAAGTCTTTTGATATACTTTTATACCCAGTCATGATAGTCACCTGTTTACCTGTGGAATGTTCCAGGTGTTCTCAGTCTTTTTTTTGCCCCTGTCCCAACTTTTATGAAACGTGTTGCAGGCATCAAATTCAAAATTAGAGTGTGTTTACAAAAATCTATAGAATTTACAAATCATTGCTTTCTGCATTTTACATACTGTCCCAACTTTTTTGAATTGGGGTTTGTAATATAGTTCCCAGCATAATATACAAAAGGCCTAGTCATTAATAAATAATGATAAATGGGCCCAATTCAAACTGAGAAAATAATAATGTGTGGCTGATCTTTTGAATTGAAATAGTGAGAGATAAGTGTTGATATGTTTAAACCTAAAAAAATTATGTATTTTTGACCAGTCTTGCTTCTGAATAGAAGCTGTTCAGTATTCACCAGATCACATTTGGGTTGCGAAAGTAATTGTTTTTATTTTCTGTACTCATGGACATCCCTCAAAGATTGAGCCTGGAAGGTTAATCCAAGCATGAATGACTCCAGCCATCTCCAGAACCAAAACTGGGCTTTATCGCTTGGTAAAGTCAGCTGAAAAATTCTCATTTTCAAAATGGCCATTTTGTCCCTGAAGTGGATGGATATAACATGCCCCCGAGGTCGCTATTCAAGCCTCCGATTGTATGAACTGTTCTTTTGAGCAC
Source organism: Ilyophis sp. 1 JC-2022 (assembly GCA_022702515.1). Lineage (NCBI taxonomy): Eukaryota > Metazoa > Chordata > Actinopteri > Anguilliformes > Synaphobranchidae > Ilyophis > Ilyophis sp. 1 JC-2022. The sequence continues at coordinate 29,890,913 of CM040401.1, forward strand.
TTAAAACCTGTTCTGTTATTTTTTTCTCAATTTTTTTGTGATGACCATAATAAAGAAAAAGATTATCCTTAGAGTGTAGCCTGGGAAATGTGCTGTTATCCCCTGAAATCCCCTTTATTTGAAATGGCTGTTATCTGTATTGAAACAGCCCCCGGACACGACGGAGCTTGATGTGAAACGCACGGACCGTGAGTCACAAAATGACTTGCACAGATGCCGGTGATGGGCACTTGAATGGGGTCAGAGCTCTGCAAACGCCAGGGCTTTGGCGGTTGACGTGAACGACACAAACGGCCGTCCGCTTTGTCGTGTCACTTGTTTGTTTTCTATTGCTGTGCACTCTCATGGCTCAAGGTTGTTGTTGTCATTGAAATCTGACTGCAATATAATCCATAGGCCCTAATCCCCCTCCCCCTGACACGGATTTATCTATTTCCAGCACCCCACATCCCTGGAGTGCAGTGCACCATTAAATTAATACATAACATTTAATATGTACGCTCCCAAAGACTTATAGAAATGTACACAGAGGGTGAAGCTGGAGAAAGGGTCCGCAGTGTTTTTGTTTTTCACTGGTGATCTCGCAGGACTCATTGAGAAGGTTTGTAGATGATGTGGATTCTTTAGAAAGGTCCGCCTGAGTCCCAAACATCTCCATTTTTCTCTCTCACCCCAATTTCACCAATGCCAACGCATGAGAGCCTTCTCAGAAAATAAATAATTTGAAAAGTTTTTCCATTTCTACACACACCTCAACCTCCAAGTCACTTTATTTTATTTCCTCCCCTTGAGCCAAGGCTATTTAGTGAAAGCAGGACTGGTGAATACGGAAGAAAAAGAGAATTTAGCAAGAAGGGGTTTTTACTCCCGCTGTTAACCTCTGTGATAGGCAAGCTACCAATGCCCCATCGCTTCTACAGTTTGTCCTGTGTCACTTAGCAGTTAGCACACCATCAAGGCAATCCAAAACCCTTTGAAGGGTTAACACGTTTGTATCCCTATTATTATTATTATTATTATTATTATTATTGTGTATGTGTCTGTGTTTGTGTGTGTGTGTGTGTGTGTGTGTGTGTGTGTGTGTGTGTGTGTGTGTGTGTGTGTGTGTGTGTGTGTGTGTGCGTGTGTGTGTGTGTGTGTGCGAGTGTGTGTCCGTGTCTTTATGTTTTTGAATAAACATCCTGGTATTAAAGGGCCCAACAAAAAACTTCCTTTAATGAAGAATATATATTTTTTAATGAATTAATTTCTTTCCAGGCATATGAACTATTGTTGTGGTTTTATTTGCACACCATAATTAGATGAATGGAACTTGAGCTTATATTATCGTGTGGCCATAGCAACTCAGGATTTGAGTATATTTTTTCCACCTACAGTCAATGATTATCCATTATTTTACTACCTGACAAATACAAATAACAAATAAACAACCCTGCACTGCAAATAAATGTCTGTCTTAGTGTTTTAGTCTTGTAATGAGACTTCAAATCATGCTTCTTTCCTCAAAAGTGGAAAATATTAGCTTGTTTTAAGTTACTTTTTACTTAACAAGTGAAATTATCTTACCCCACTGGCAAATCTTGAAATGAGTAAAAATATCTCACCACACTGGCAGATAGTTTGTTTTATTTGGCAAATAAGTTACAGAAATAAGATTCTAAAGTCTAAATATGAGCTTGTTAAGATTTGTTTTTTTTGCAGTGTGGGACCTCCAACCTGACATTGCAGACCCCAATGCACATTAATTTAGCATTGATTGCTCTATCAATACATCTACGGTTAAATTAAAATACGTTTCAAAGATATTCAAGGCATTTTACAATAGACGTGATTTCATTTACATATTTTGTGTGAAAATCTGACCCTCACTATGAAACAAACATATGTACAGGAGATTGATTATATGCTTTGCAAAACAGAAATGTTAATGTTATTGAATTCACAAAAGTTATGATTGAGGTTGAATGTGGCTACATCAACAAAAACTACTTAGCTTCACAAAATGCATAAACCAGGAGAAAAATCAAGCAACTTCGAGTCCCTTCGCGCAAAATCCAAGTACTCTCACATCCTTGAATTTTCCATATGCAATATCAATAATTTTCATTGTCTCAGTGGACCCAGGGGAAATCTGAGTAATTCACTGCCATTACTTTGCTTTGATGGAGCTGGAATGGCATCACATTAGCTGCTTAATTTATCCGAGGCAGTTTTAGACTGTTTAAATGTCACATATTCTACAATTATGCAGCTGGATATTTACAGAAGCACTTCAAGATAAGGCACCTTGCGCAAGGGTACGATGGCAGCCCACCAACCGCATCTAGCCATTAGCCAAGTGCAACGTACAACGTGAACTGCTAAAGATTCTGTTCCTTCAGTAAACGCTAAGGGTTCTATTTTCTGGCCAGGGCATAGCATGTAATGTAATGTGGCGAGCCGTCGTGTAGGCGAAGTGGAAATTTCGTCATGCATTTTCATGCGCCTGAGCCCATTTGATTTTCCGTAGGCCAAGGCGGGAGGAAGGCTGCTCTCTCGGGAGGTGTGTCAGTCCAGACCGCAGGAGCACAATACAAGTTTGGTGGACCTGGTTGCAATTTTGTAGTCTTTGTAACTTATTATGAATGAAAAGTGAAGCTCGTTTGAAAAGATGTACACTGTAGACTACACGGTTGACTACAAAACTGTAAGTAGTAGGCTAGGCTAGGCTCAGTCCTAATTATGATTATCAATATTCTGCACTGTAAAAAACATCTTGTAAGAAAACAGTGAAAAAATAGCAGCAATGTTGCCAGTGAAAACAATTTATTGAATGAAAAAAAAAAAAAATCCTACTACAACATTGCTGCTGTTTTATAGCCTTTGATTTTACAGTGCAAAAGGCAGAAAGACCAAGAAAGCTTGACTGGAAAGAGAAGCTTCTCTAAAGGCTATGTAAATAAATGATCACTAGTTACGTTTATTAGCTTTGCCTTTGGCTGTAGTAGCAGCCGGTGTGCTGCACCAAACATATTAAGCTAGCTAACATTAGCAAAAACACAACAGGTGTTCTGTCGATTCATCCTACCCATCAAGTTGTCCTACCAAAGGGTATTGCGCATGTGCACATCACAATTGCATAATTTTTCTTATGCATAAATTCATACTACTTCCGCCTCAATTTTTTGACCTAAGTTTATTATTGCATGTTTTCCATACTTACGGTGTTTTAATCAAACGTTTATACCATTTGTGATGTTAATTCAACTTTTGTTTTACTAAAAAATCACAATTTACTTGTGGTAGTATCTTCTGATAGGGTAGCAAAGATCGATAGATAACTGCATGACGCTACCGGTAGGATATTTTGACAAGGTAGGACAAATCGACAGAACACCGGCAGTCGAAGGAGCTGATGTGATGCTGCGATCTTCCCTCACGGTTCACTTCACCCTAGTCGAACTCAGCATTAGAGAAGCTAAATTAAAATAAAGAAAATATACGATAGTGTTAAGTGTTTCCCTGCTCGCCACCAAGTCTGTTCACCCTCATTCATCTAGTGCTAATTTGTCCCCACTACCCTAGTTTGAGAATGATGTTTAGCTGATGTTTTTATGGTGTAAACTGGGTTCGTAACGTTACGGCCATTTCTACTGTAGACAGAATAACTGCATACCCAGCTGGTTATGATTTAGAAACGGTTGAGTTATATCGGTATATGACAGTTTGTGGTCATTGCAATGCAAACATTCAGCGTTATACAGAGGGTTCAACTAGATAAGTCAGCCCATATTCAGTCGATATTGGCCATAAATGTGGCTGCTAGCCTATAACTTAGCTGACAAATGTCTGGCTAAATCACTACTGAACTTTATTCAAAAGAATCACGAACAGCCGGTCTGACATTGTGTTTCCCATTGATGTACAAAAAGCAAAGTCGTTTTAAAATATTTTTGTCAACATTAAATATGTTGAACCAAAACGAAAATGCATGGCTGTTTTGATGTAGCCTAAACAAAATATAAACTGGAAGAAATATTTACTTTAACTTTAAGGAAAATTTTAAACGAATGGAGCACCTTCCTCATGTAGGCAACATTATGAAATGGGAAGCAAGCAGCTGACCAGCTAATACACGATTAATGGTGGCCCCCTAGTGGTGAGTCGTCGACGTGCCAATTGTACTATTCACATTTCTCTCAAATTATAATTTTTAAATACGAAGAAAATCTCAAAATTGCGACGCAGGATTGTTACCCAACGTTTGTTCAAATTTGCACTACAAAAGGGAAAGCAATGTGTGCAGTAGCTAGATTCTCCTGCCTACTAAAGCTCTTACTGATACATGTAGGTGTCAGTGTTATGGAATGCCTATCAGCCAAAATAAATGTATAATATTTATTATTTTTATCAAACTATATTGTCTGTCATTAATGTTATTCAAGATATACTGTGTACTTTGGCATTCTCATTTCAATGCCAAATATTGTCCTGACTTTTTCATGTATACACAGTGACATCACAGAAAGCTTGGTCATTAAAATGTGGTTTGAATTCATTGAGAAGTCATGGAAATCCATTGGATAAAAAATGGGTTTTGCATAGGGCAGCCTGAAGGCCAGCGCCGGCTCTCTACAGGAGTTTAACAGCCCAGTAAGGTATCCCAGATCATGGAAAAAGGAAGCCCATTGCAAACACCACGTTCCCGCTGGCCAGAGTGCTGTCGAGTAACAGATTCCCAGCAACACAACATTGCAGGATTTGTGGCTGATTCAGTCTGAGCACCATCCCCTATGGGAGGCCAATGGTGCCCAAGAGATTCCGAAAGAGAGACTGGGATCCAGGTCTCAAATGTTGTTATTATACGTTTCCATAAACATTGAGTTTATTTTCATTGGATATCTGCGTTCTGCTTCAGTGAAACACAATAAAAAGCATGTACGCTTTTTATGGGTTGAAAAAAATACATCTGCTGAGAAGCGGTTTGGAGGCAAACACATTACAATGAGTGCTGTTCACCCTCATTCATCTGACAGCTTCTCATAATGCCGTGAGCTGCCTTATGGGTCTCCCTCTTTCAGACAGAACACCGGCACTAAGCTTCTGATGGGTCTCCCTCTTTCAGACAGAACACCGGCACTAAGCTTCTGTCGCAATCTTCCCTCATTTTCATTCTGATCGAAAAGGTCACTGCGACTGGCTCCCTGCTAGCAATTTCTGTCTTTCCGCATTTATCTTCCTGTTTTTGGATGCTTTCAAAGTTGTTTGCGTGACACATTTTCCCATTGGTACCGAGACCTTTATTCCAGCCCTATGGTACGGGCGCCAGTCAATCTTTCACATTTTGCATGTGGGAGGGAAGGCAGAGGAGTTGGGGAACAGCTCAATAAATAAATCAATAGTTTGTGAGCGCTGAATAAAGCCCCATGCTCCACGAGCCATTATGTGCTTGTGAGTGTCGCACCTCATAACTGAAGAAAAATAACAACTTGCCATTTTTCTGTCTTCTCTGGCAACAATAGCAGAGGCAGGAAACAAAATTGAGACGATCTACATTATTAAGCCTATACAAGTGGAAGAAGAATCTCAAACCTATGCATTGTATGTGCTCAGAAACCTTTATGAATACGGACGATTATTCAGGTTAATTTAAAACCAGACGCTGAGACAAAATGCATTGAGATATAAACAATAAGAAGACAGTCATTGACCAGTCTGTAGATGAGCTAACACTATAGAGAAAGTGATGACCTCAACTATGACTGGCGGCAGGGCAGGGGAGGGCATACTGAAGCACTGTAAATCTGGGGGACAACAGTAAGTGACACACACACACACACACATACACACACACACATGCACAAACACACACAGCACAGTTACATGAGCACCTTGCTCTAGTGCCCTGCGAGGTGACTTATCTTGATAAACTGTTGTGGAAGTGAGGAATAACTAAAATGTGTTTTGTTTCTTGTGGGGGGGTACATGCTAACGTCAGACAACGCATAGCGGGCTAACCTCGAACAACTCATATCCTCTCTATATTCTCTTCGGATTAATCACGGGCAACTCATATCATCCCACTCTATATTATCCTCAGGCTAACCTCGGACAACTCGTGTCATCTCACTCTATATTATCCTCAGGCTAACCTCGAACAACTCATATCATCCCACTCTATATTATCCTCAGACTAACCTCGAACAGCTCGTATCATCCCACTCAATATTATCCTCAGGCTAACCTCGAACAACTCATATCATCTCACTCTACATTCTACTTGGGTTAACTTTGGACAAATCATATCATCTCACTCAATACTCAAAAAATGCATCCTCCTTTTCTCCATTACCACCTCCTCTACTCCCTGCCCCGGAAACAAATCTTTGTGTTTTAATCTAATGTTGCTGACTTCATATTAATTACATATTAATTGTTACATATCAGAGAAGGAAAGAAGGTGAGAAGGGGAGAATATTGGGACACACTCTATATTCTCCTCAGGCTAACCTCGAACAACTCATATCATCCCACTCTATATTATCCTCAGGCTAACCTCGAACAGCTCGTATCATCCCACTCTATATTATCCTCAGGCTAACCTCGGACAACTCATATCATCTCACTCTATATTATCCTCAGGCTAACCTCGAACAGCTCGTATCATCCCACTCTATATTATCCTCAGGCTAACCTCGGACAACTCATATCATCTCACTCTATATTATCCTCAGGCTAACCTCGAACAGCTCGTATCATCCCACTCTATATTATCCTCAAGCTAACCTCGAACAGCTCGTATCATCCCACTCTATATTATCCTCAGGCTAACCTCGAACAACTCATATCATCCCACTCTATATTCTCCTCAGACTAACCACGAACAGCTCATATCATCCCACTCTATATTATCCTCAGGCTAACCTCGAACAACTCATATCATCCCACTCTATATTCTCCTCAGGCTAACCTCGAACAGCTCATATCATCCCACTCTATATTATCCTCAGGCTAACCTCGAACAACTCATATCATCCCACTCTATATTCTCCTCAGGCTAACCTCGAACAGCTCATATCATCCCACTCTATATTATCCTCAGGCTAACCTCGAACAGCTCGTATCATCCCACTCTATATTCTCCTCAGGCTAACCTCGGACAACTCATATCATCCCACTCTATATTATCCTCAGGCTAACCTCGGACAACTCATATCATCTCACTCTATATTATCCTCAGGCTAACCTCGAACAGCTCGTATCATCCCACTCTATATTCTCCTCAGGCTAACCTCGAACAGCTCGTATCATCCCACTCTATATTCTCCTCAGGCTAACCTCGAACAACTCGTATCATCTCACTCTATATTATCCTCAGGCTAACCTCGAACAACTCGTATCATCTCACTCTATATTATCCTCAGGCTAACCTCGAACAACTCATATCATCTCACTCTATATTATCCTCAGGCTAACCTCGAACAACTCGTATCATCTCACTCTATATTATCCTCAGGCTAACCTCGAACAGCTCATATCATCCCACTCTATATTATCCTCAGGCTAACCTCGAACAACTCATATCATCCCACTCTATATTATCCTCAGGCTAACCTCGAACAGCTCGTATCATCCCACTCTATATTATCCTCAGGCTAACCTCGAACAACTCGTATCATCTCACTCTATATTATCCTCAGGCTAACCTCGAACAACTCATATCATCTCACTCTATATTATCCTCAGACTAACCTCGAACAACTCATATCATCTCACTCTATATTATCCTCAGACTAACCTCGAACAGCTCGTATCATCCCACTCTATATTATCCTCAGGCTAACCTCGAACAGCTCATATCATCCCACTCTATATTATCCTCAGGCTAACCTCGAACAGCTCATATCATCCCACTCTATATTCTCCTCAGGCTAACCTCAAACAGCTCGTATCATCCCACTCTATATTATCCTCAGGCTAACCTCGAACAGCTCATATCATCCCACTCTATATTATCCTCAGGCTAACCTCGAACAACTCATATCATCCCACTCTATATTATCCTCAGGCTAACCTCGAACAACTCATATCATCCCACTCTATATTATCCTCAGGCTAACCTCGAACAGCTCGTATCATCCCACTCTATATTATCCTCAGGCTAACCTCGAACAACTCGTATCATCTCACTCTATATTATCCTCAGGCTAACCTCGAACAACTCATATCATCTCACTCTATATTATCCTCAGACTAACCTCGAACAACTCATATCATCTCACTCTATATTATCCTCAGACTAACCTCGAACAGCTCGTATCATCCCACTCTATATTATCCTCAGGCTAACCTCGAACAGCTCATATCATCCCACTCTATATTCTCCTCAGGCTAACCTCGAACAGCTCATATCATCCCACTCTATATTATCCTCAGGCTAACCTCGAACAACTCATATCATCCCACTCTATATTCTCCTCAGGCTAACCTCGAACAGCTCATATCATCCCACTCTATATTATCCTCAGGCTAACCTCGAACAACTCATATCATCCCACTCTATATTCTCCTCAGGCTAACCTCGAACAGCTCATATCATCCCACTCTATATTATCCTCAGGCTAACCTCGAACAGCTCGTATCATCCCACTCTATATTCCTCAGGCTAACCTCGAACAACTCATATCATCCCACTCTATATTATCCTCAGGCTAACCTCGGACAACTCATATCATCTCACTCTATATTATCCTCAGACTAACCTCGAACAGCTCGTATCATCCCACTCTATATTATCCTCAGGCTAACCTCGAACAGCTCATATCATCCCACTCTATATTATCCTCAGGCTAACCTCGAACAGCTCATATCATCCCACTCTATATTCTCCTCAGGCTAACCTCAAACAGCTCGTATCATCCCACTCTATATTATCCTCAGGCTAACCTCGAACAGCTCATATCATCCCACTCTATATTATCCTCAGGCTAACCTCGAACAACTCATATCATCCCACTCTATATTATCCTCAGGCTAACCTCGAACAACTCATATCATCCCACTCTATATTATCCTCAGGCTAACCTCGAACAGCTCGTATCATCCCACTCTATATTATCCTCAGGCTAACCTCGAACAACTCGTATCATCTCACTCTATATTATCCTCAGGCTAACCTCGAACAACTCATATCATCTCACTCTATATTATCCTCAGACTAACCTCGAACAACTCATATCATCTCACTCTATATTATCCTCAGACTAACCTCGAACAGCTCGTATCATCCCACTCTATATTATCCTCAGGCTAACCTCGAACAGCTCATATCATCCCACTCTATATTCTCCTCAGGCTAACCTCGAACAGCTCATATCATCCCACTCTATATTATCCTCAGGCTAACCTCGAACAACTCATATCATCCCACTCTATATTATCCTCAGGCTAACCTCGAACAGCTCATATCATCCCACTCTATATTATCCTCAGGCTAACCTCGAACAACTCATATCATCCCACTCTATATTCTCCTCAGGCTAACCTCGAACAGCTCATATCATCCCACTCTATATTATCCTCAGGCTAACCTCGAACAGCTCGTATCATCCCACTCTATATTCTCCTCAGGCTAACCTCGAACAACTCATATCATCCCACTCTATATTATCCTCAGGCTAACCTCGGACAACTCATATCATCTCACTCTATATTATCCTCAGGCTAACCTCGAACAGCTCGTATCATCCCACTCTATATTCTCCTCAGGCTAACCTCGAACAGCTCGTATCATCCCACTCTATATTCTCCTCAGGCTAACCTCGAACAACTCGTATCATCTCACTCTATATTATCCTCAGGCTAACCTCGAACAACTCGTATCATCTCACTCTATATTATCCTCAGGCTAACCTCGAACAACTCATATCATCTCACTCTATATTATCCTCAGGCTAACCTCGAACAACTCGTATCATCCCACTCTATATTATCCTCAGGCTAACCTCGAACAGCTCATATCATCCCACTCTATATTATCCTCAGGCTAACCTCGAACAACTCATATCATCCCACTCTATATTATCCTCAGGCTAACCTCGAACAGCTCGTATCATCCCACTCTATATTATCCTCAGGCTAACCTCGAACAACTCGTATCATCTCACTCTATATTATCCTCAGGCTAACCTCGAACAACTCATATCATCTCACTCTATATTATCCTCAGACTAACCTCGAACAACTCATATCATCTCACTCTATATTATCCTCAGACTAACCTCGAACAGCTCGTATCATCCCACTCTATATTATCCTCAGGCTAACCTCGAACAGCTCATATCATCCCACTCTATATTATCCTCAGGCTAACCTCGAACAGCTCATATCATCCCACTCTATATTCTCCTCAGGCTAACCTCAAACAGCTCGTATCATCCCACTCTATATTATCCTCAGGCTAACCTCGAACAACTCGTATCATCTCACTCTATATTATCCTCAGGCTAACCTCGAACAACTCATATCATCTCACTCTATATTATCCTCAGACTAACCTCGAACAACTCATATCATCTCACTCTATATTATCCTCAGACTAACCTCGAACAGCTCGTATCATCCCACTCTATATTATCCTCAGGCTAACCTCGAACAGCTCATATCATCCCACTCTATATTATCCTCAGGCTAACCTCGAACAGCTCGTATCATCCCACTCTATATTATCCTCAGGCTAACCTCGAACAGCTCGTATCATCCCACTCTATATTATCCTCAGGCTAACCTCGAACAGCTCGTATCATCCCACTCTATATTATCCTCAGGCTAACCTCGAACAACTCGTATCATCTCACTCTATATTATCCTCAGGCTAACCTCGGACAACTCATATCATCCCACTCTATATTATCCTCAGGCTAACCTCGAACAACTCATATCATCCCACTCTATATTATCCTCAGGCTAACCTCAAACAGCTCGTATCATCCCACTCTATATTATCCTCAGGCTAACCTCGAACAGCTCGTATCATCCCACTCTATATTATCCTCAGGCTAACCTCGAACAGCTCGTATCATCCCACTCTATATTATCCTCAGGCTAACCTCGAACAGCTCATATCATCCCACTCTATATTATCCTCAGGCTAACCTCGAACAACTCGTATCATCCCACTCTATATTCTCCTCAGGCTAACCTCGAACAGCTCGTATCATCCCACTCTATATTATCCTCAGGCTAACCTCGAACAGCTCGTATCATCCCACTCTATATTATCCTCAGGCTAACCTCGAACAACTCGTATCATCCCACTCTATATTATCCTCAGGCTAACCTCAAACAGCTCGTATCATCCCACTCTATATTATCCTCAGGCTAACCTCGAACAGCTCATATCATCCCACTCTATATTATCCTCAGGCTAACCTCGAACAACTCATATCATCCCACTCTATATTATCCTCAGGCTAACCTCGAACAACTCATATCATCTCACTCTATATTATCCTCAGGCTAACCTCGAACAGCTCGTATCATCCCACTCTATATTATCCTCAGGCTAACCTCGAACAGCTCATATCATCCCACTCTATATTATCCTCAGGCTAACCTCGAACAGCTCGTATCATCCCACTCTATATTATCCTCAGGCTAACCTCGAACAGCTCGTATCATCCCACTCTATATTCTCCTCAGGCTAACCTCGGACAACTCATATCATCCCACTCTATATTATCCTCAGGCTAACCTCGAACAACTCATATCATCCCACTCTATATTCTCCTCAGGCTAACCTCGAACAGCTCGTATCATCCCACTCTATATTCTCCTCAGGCTAACCTCAAACAGCTCGTATCATCCCACTCTATATTATCCTCAGGCTAACCTCGAACAGCTCATATCATCCCACTCTATATTATCCTCAGGCTAACCTCGAACAACTCGTATCATCCCACTCTATATTATCCTCAGGCTAACCTCAAACAGCTCGTATCATCCCACTCTATATTATCCTCAGGCTAACCTCGAACAGCTCATATCATCCCACTCTATATTATCCTCAGGCTAACCTCGGACAACTCATATCATCCCACTCTATATTATCCTCAGGCTAACCTCGAACAACTCATATCATCTCACTCTATATTATCCTCAGGACTAACCTCGAACAACTCGTATCATCTCACTCTATATTATCCTCAGGCTAACCTCGAACAACTCGTATCATCTCACTCTATATTATCCTCAGGCTAACCTCGAACAACTCGTATCATCCCACTCTATATTATCCTCAGGCTAACCTCGAACAACTCATATCATCCCACTCTATATTATCCTCAGGCTAACCTCGAACAACTCATATCATCCCACTCTATATTATCCTCAGGCTAACCTCGAACAACTCATATCATCTCACTCTATATTATCCTCAGACTAACCTCGAACAGCTCGTATCATCCCACTCTATATTCTCCTCAGGCTAACCTCGGACAACTCATATCATCTCACTCTATATTATCCTCAGGCTAACCTCGAACAACTCATATCATCCCACTCTATATTATCCTCAGGCTAACCTCGAACAACTCATATCATCCCACTCTATATTATCCTCAGGCTAACCTCGAACAGCTCGTATCATCCCACTCTATATTCTCCTCAGGCTAACCTCAGACAACTCATATCATCCCACTCTATATTATCCTCAGGCTAACCTTGAACAACTCATATCATCCCACTCTATATTATCCTCAGGCTAACCTTGAACAGCTCATATCATCCCACTCTATATTCTCCTCAGGCTAACCTCGAACAGCTCGTATCATCCCACTCTATATTCTCCTCAGGCTAACCTCGAACAGCTCGTATCATCCCACTCTATATTCTCCTCAGGCTAACCTCGGACAACTCATATCATCTCACTCTACATTCTACTTGGGTTAACTTTGGACAAATCATATCATCTCACTCAATACTCAAAAAATGCATCCTCCTTTTCTCCATTACCACCTTCTCTACTCCCTGCCCCGGAAACCAATCTTTGTGTTTTAATCTAATGTTGCTGACTTACATATTAATTACATATTAATTGTTAAATATTAATTAATATCTCGATGCGAGGTACATTTTCAGGTACATTGAGTACTATACATGCAACTACTTGTACTGGAAACGTACAGGCAGTTTTGCATACTTCCAGGTAGGAGATGAGTGGAGGAGAGGAGTGGAGGAAAGAAGGTGAGAAGGGGAGAATATTGGGACACACTCTATATTCTCCTCAGGCTAACCTTTGGATGAGAATGAAAGGGTGTATGGTGATGGGGGAGGGGCTGTGGTAAATAAAGTAAAGATCAGGTGAGTTTGCTTCTTCATGGGCTTCCTCTGGTTTTGATTTACTGCTGCTGCTGAGATCCCTAAAGCTTTAATAAAATCTCTTTCGGCTTTTCTTTGACTCGACTCTTTGACTGTGTTTTTACAGGCTTATTTATGTGAACAGCACTCATTTAAGGCACATTTTCATGTTCGACCATTTCTACCCCTCGGTTATTGTAACGCAGGTGGGTTTCGGGTTGTAAGAGCAGCGCCAATGCGTAAGTCTATGTCCAGGATGTCGCTGAAATGCAAAGATGAGAAGCCCTTTTATCAATGTCACAGAACACATCACTAACGAGGCTTGGAGCATATGTAAATGAATGTAAACATTGTGATTAATTGGAAAAATCTGTATAATTGAGAATGATGTCCCTGCAAAGCTAAAAGTGGCAAATGTAAACTTTGCTCCCAGAATGATTAATTACTCCCGGAATCTCGACAAACAACAACCAAATCCTTCTAAAAAGCATTACTCTAGATATTGTTCACTGATGCTAGTTTGTCACTTCAGGTGGTTCACATACTGTTTTAAATCGTAGATGTATGATTCAGAAGAGGCATTCAATCTAACCACAACCCCAGTCCAATTATTCCTTTAATTTTGAGTTATGAAGTTAAGAAAAAAATATTTATTTCATTCATAAATGAACTAAGGAAAATGTAGTGGTTCCGGGAGTAGTTTGACATGCTCTGTTGGACGTGTTATTCAAAGCGCCAGTAATTAGGGACAAAGCCCTGGAGCAGGGTTGGACTGAATGCCCACCTTGGCCTGTTGGCTGAAACGCAGTCGGCGACTCCCAGAATGCTTTGAGCAGAATAACAAGTCAGTCCTCCTGGACAGGTTTTCAGAGCAACTCTCACGGCACGGGATCTCCGTCACTTAGCTAGCTAATGATGTGCAGGGAGAACACATGGGAAGTGCTAGAGACACAAGCTTGAAGCCATTAATTGGTCCCATGGCCCGCCCACTGGGTCAGTGGGGAGGAACTTGAACCAGGGGGACAAGTGTGGCAACAGAGCAAGGGAGCAAAAAGAGAGAGAGCGAAAGAGACAATGAGAGATTGAGGCAAAGGAAACAGAGAGAAAGAGAGTGAGCAAAAGATAGGCAGCATTGGGGGAATGAGGGAAATGGTTTGAAAGAGAGAAAGGACACGTGAGAGTGAATGAGAGAGAGAATGACAGAGACTGAGACGGGCTCAAAAAGAACCTTCTGCAGACTTCCTAATGGTCACATGACCCCAAATTCTGTGCCACGTGCCTCTGAAAATAAGGTACCCCACATGGTACGGCTTGGTATCACACGGGCTGGTGAACATGTAAATCAGCTGCAGAATTTTCATTTCTCATTCATTTATTTCTCTCAGAGAAAATGGGAAGATGATTGCTGTGGATACGCAGTGTAAGTCTGTATTAAAATATTTGTTTATAGCAAAGAAAAATAACTGAAAGTAGGTTTCAAGATCTCATAACTTCATTACCCTCAAGCCAGCATATGCTGAAAACATGGGTTTAAGGAAAAGATTCAAATTACAACATGACAATACACATTTTTGTTAATCAAACCATAACCAGACAATTATCGTAATGTAGCCGATAATTATACAGAAAACAAAAATCCAACATGAGTCTCCATAATTGTGCAGATTTTTTGCAGAATTTGTACAGATTATTATGTTGGATGGTATTTTGTATCTTAGACTCTATATTCATATATTCATCATTCAAAGTTAAGGGGGAAAATCTGAAAAACAGGGAGAAGACCATCTGTTGTCATAAATCATCTTTGGCACGGCTCACTTGGACACCCTATCCCTTGTGGCACTTCAATTACGATGTCCCTTTTGAAATGATAAATGACTAAAATAAATTTTAAATGCAATAAGAAAATAGTTTTTTCCCCCCACGGTACTTTGTGTGTCACATCCTAACCTTCTCAGTGCTGAGGGCATTACTGAGTTTTTTGATTATGAAAATGAGTGTAAGCCTCGCTAGGTTATCGTTTCATTATGTTACACATCTGCAGACTGGCCGAAAATATCACAAATCTTTTATACCGTGAACTTCATTCTGTTTTTTGTTTGTTTTTATTTTTTTAACATATTATTTTCCTTCGAGAAACTTCAGTATGGAAATGGCACCCTCATATATCCATGTCCTGCTCTCCCCACACCAACCAACCCCCCCCCCCCATTGTTAAATAGGTTAAAGAGAGAAACCAAAAAAAATAATAAAAGAGGCTCATTATAAGCAGAATTACTGGACCAGATTAATCATTCAGTGACAGCCATGGTCCCCTGGACAGCAGGGTCGGCTCATGCAAACCAAATGGCTGCCCAACCCAAATTAGCACGGAATAACACGCAGCAGGGGAGCACTCACAGCTCTTCGCAATTTCACAGCCTCACTGCTAAAAACTGTTATTTACAGGCTTTTTAAAGTCAATTTTAACACCCCCCCACCCACCCACCCAGCCATCCTTGGTCATAAATCACTGCAAGGCTGAGGTAATAGGATTTATACTGTGATATGGATGAAGATTGCAGCCTCTAGACACAGAAGCTGTAAGGTTCTTGTTTTCCCCCAGACACCAAACAATATGAATCCATTCCTTTAAAGAACTGGGGAAATCAGAAAAATGAAGAGCTCATATCTTTTCAGTATATATATATACAGCATCTCTCTCTCTATATATATATATATATATATATATATATATTCTCTCTTTCTCTCTCTCTCTCTCTCTATATATATATATATAAACAATTTTGAAGTCTGAAGTTTAGCAAAAGAAAAATAGAACTTTTGTTTTCCACCCTTTCAAAAAAGAAAAGAAAAAGCAGCTTCTTGCTGCAACCTGAAACCACGATGACCACAAATCAACTGTACGTCGTCCTGTCTTCGTGCAGTATGCAGAGGTCACATATCATCCTGGCACATGCTACTGATAAAACGCACAAGTATGAAAGGCTGTCTCTTATCACTGTGAGTCAGAGAGCCCTTTTTCTTCTTTGACCCAACTGTAGAGACTGCTGCGGAGAGCAGGTCGGCCCTGCGTGGATGGATGATGCATAAAAGAGGCACGCGGAAAGCAAAACAGTTACATAACGGCAAAATCTCAAGCAGTCCATCTTCTAGTGGCCCTACCCTTCCCTCCATCTCTCTCTCGCTCCCCCGCTCTCTCTCTCTCTCTCTCTCTCTCTCTCTTTCCGAAACCTTGAATCATTCACTCCTCCTCCCTCCCTCTGTCTTTATCGCTCCCTTCCTCCCACTCTAATTTTTCTCCTCTGTTCCCAGCGTGATGTAAAAAAATCGGCAGACGCAAGAGCCTCGGAGACCCACAGATGCTAGATGCGCTGGGGTTTTTAAGCTTACAGCAAGCTTCCCAAGCCACTCCGCTGCTTCTGTAGTCTACAGCATTTCTAAAAGGTTCGCCCCTTTACTGCAAGCTATTACAATCCCTCATTTGGTCCTGTTCGAATTTTCATTATAGTTCCCCTTGTGCACTGAACCACATCGCAGGAAGCTCACCAAAGACGGAATTGTGGATATGATCAACCCGCTTCCTCTTAACATTTTCTTTCCCACGGGTTTTATCTCTATTCGAAGTCCGCACGCTGATAAAAAGAAAAGGGATCGGGTTTTGCTGCATCGGTGACGGAGGGCAGCAGCAATCTGACAGATTTCTATTTAAACGGTTTTTGCTTTTCAAAAACCAGTTCTGTTTTTCTGATGGTGAAGACAAGACCCATCTTCATGTAGGGGGCGAAGTTACAGTCAGCTGTTCCCTTGATGCTCGGAGCCGGAGGTTGATGGAAATTGAACAGGCGGATCAACAACCACAGACATTGTTTGCCACATGGCACGCCCAGTTTTGATAAAATCATCATACATTCCACGTCACAGCACAGTTTGGATCCTGACACCAATCAAACACTATTCTGTAGTTATTTCTACATATGGATGATATTTCTAAATATTATTACAATATCTGAATTTGTGTCAAGCAGCATCCCGTGTTACAGAACATTAATTGGTTAAAAAAAATAGGTCACGAGCTCAATTAAATTAAATTAAATTCAATTTTATTTGTATAGCGCTTTTTACAGAGAACTGTCACAAAGACGCTGCACAGAGAAACAGAAGGGAAATTGAGCAAAAGA
The DNA here is from genome assembly GCA_022702515.1 of Ilyophis sp. 1 JC-2022. Lineage (NCBI taxonomy): Eukaryota > Metazoa > Chordata > Actinopteri > Anguilliformes > Synaphobranchidae > Ilyophis > Ilyophis sp. 1 JC-2022. Next base: position 29,908,429 of record CM040401.1, read on the forward strand.
AAAGGCCTTAACCAATTTAGGCATGAGAAGATACATTACATTACATTATAGGCATTTAGCAGACGCTCTTATCCAGAGCGACTTACACAGCATTTCTTTTGCATTTATACATAGTATCCATTGATACAGCTGGATATATACTGAAGCAATGCAAGTACCTTGCCTTGCTCAAGGGTACAACGTCCAAGTCCGACCTGGGAACTGGGAACCCAACGGTTTCGGTTAAACCCAACCCAGTTACCCTTACCACCACACCACCCGTAGATACACTCAGGCCATGACGTGATTCATATTCCGAAATAAGGTTTGTGATACAATTCCCACAATGCGATATGTACAAAACGGTTATGAATGAAGGAAAAAAACAACCCTTAACTCAAGTTATCCTATTTCTTGAACACTAGAAACGAAATATCAATTAAAATCAATTTATCAAACATTTTTATGAAACAAAAATTAAATATAAAGTGATGATGCAAAGATTTCAGTAGCCTATACATAAAGTATACACCATTTTGTAAACAGTTTTTCTTGAATTAACATGTAGATTTAATAACCATCAGTGTCTATATACATAACCTAAAAAAGTAACCTCAAAAACCGAGTTTTTCGTATTTTAATCTCAGTCACGTGGTTAACTGCATAACCGGCCTCAACAGGACCAGAGGGTAGACGGATACATGAAAGGACAAACCGGTCAAAATGAAAATAAGCATATTCTAAGTTGAATTCATTCAACAAACTGTTTTGTTCCCATTTTGTCTTGTTTTCACAATGCGGGGAACATAGACGCATACGTTGGGGGAGGGTCAGTAGTTCTAGCTTGCACCAAGAACGCACGTATGTAGCGTACTGCAATCACACTTTGCAATCTGTAAATCCCAATTAAAAACTGATATTAACATTTCAACGCAGGCGTCGGATAATCCGGTAGATTGCTTCTGAGGAAGTTCACTTTTGGTTTAATTTAGCAATGCACGACTCAAGGAAACCTTTCGCTTTGGTCGTCGTTTTGCTTTGCAGAATTCAATGCGCTGATATTTCATGTTGTGCCTCTCAGGAAGTGCACCACTCACTGAGCCATCCGCTCTTACTTAAAACACGTTCATCTCTCTGTGGATATATTTAATGTGGTATGTTAGTCAGTTTGGATATTATTCAGCAGGCATCCTCTGCTTCTCTGAACAAAGTTCTTACTGAAGAAAAAAGCTCCTCTGTCTGAGGGAATAAATACTACAGGGGTTTCAAGTGTGATTCCCTGCAGAGAACAACATGCATAGAGTAGAGACACGACCCAGGGAGCGTTTCCCCCGCTGCACATAACCAGACAAACCATCCGCAGGAGCCCCTAACTCTCACAGCTCTTTGCACATATTCCATTTGAACAGACGTGGAAAGCAACTCAAAATTGGTAGAGCTATCACATACCATTAGGTGAATGGTTGAACTGAGCCCATCATAAATATCGGCACAGATAATGATTGGCAGCATATGTCAGCCACACCCATTTCGGGAGGTTCTTGACGCTTCGGACTTTCATCAGTGTAAACGTTGAGGGAGTGTCAGTAGGGGACACAACAGAACCATTACTCATCAAAAAGATGCAAAACATAAAGCATCTATAAAGATGATCTCGTTAGAAAGAAGAAAAACAATTACGCATGTTACTAAGAAACGTGAGCCAAAAAATCTTTCTTCCACAGGGCCTAAAAAATAGCTTGAATTTCCAGGTCGGGGGCTTGGCTTGGACCCTGGTTTTCCCATCAGCCATTTCCACAGTAGCAGAGAAGCAAAGCAAAATACTGGGCAAGCCAAGCAAAACACAGAATTCTGCCCCTCAAAGCTGGAGTCATAACTCCGCCTTCCAGTTGCCATTGTTTCCCACCAGGTCCACAAAACCAATAGTGAACGGCCTTCTTCCTCTTCCTCTTCCTCGTCTTCTCTGGGTTTTCATTATCAGACAAAGGCAGTGGCCTACGCTTCAGCCTCTTCCTCTTCCTCTTCCTCATCTTCTCTGGGTTTTCATTATCAGACAAAGGCAGTGGCCTACGATGCAGCCTCTTCCTCTTCCTCGTCTTCTCTGGGTTTTCATTATCAGACAAAGGCAGTGGCCTACGCTGCAGCCTCTTCCTCTTCCTCATCTTCTCTGGGTTTTCATTATCAGACAAAGGCAGTGGCCTACGCTGCAGCCTCTTCCTCTTCCTCATCTTCTCTGGGTTTTCATTATCAGACAAAGACCGTGGCCTACGCTTCAGCCTCTTCCTCTTCCTCATCTTCTCTGGGTTTTCATTATCAGACAAAGACCGTGGCCTACGCTTCAGCCTCTTCCTCTTCCTCATCTTCTCTGGGTTTTCATTATCAGACAAAGACCGTGGCCTACGCTTCAGCCTCTTCCTCTTCCTCATCTTCTCTGGGTTTTCATTATCACACAAAGGCAGTGGCCTACGATGCAGCCTCTTCCCCTTCCGTCAGCATTCGACTGCCCTGCTTTCTGATGCCTTCATTTTACTTTGTTCCCTTCTGCTTTAATGCAGGAACTCGTCAAAGAGAGCATGAATTATGGAACAGGTCAACCTGTCTCCCCCTGTTATATTTGTGCGTGCGTGTGTGTGTGTGTTTGTGTGTGCATGCGTGTGTGCTTTTTTTTTTTCAACTCAATTTTCCCAAGCTATTTCTCTTTTAAGAAAAGAACATTTTCTTTTCAACATCAGTCAGTGACCCCCCCCCCCCCCCCCCCCCACTCCCGCCCACACACACACACACACACACACACACCACTCCAACCCCTGTCCCAGAAATTACATTAGCCAGCAGCCATACCACCATGTACCCTGCCCTTGAAGGCGATCTTCCCTCTGGTCAAATAAACCCCAATGCACCAGTGCAGTGATGGAGACACTGTGTTATAGGAGGTGCTGTCTTTCCAATGAGACAGTAAAACGAGGTCCTGACTGACTGTGGTCATTAAAGATCTCATGACACTCATTGCAAAGAGTAGGGGGTTCCTGGCTAAATTCCAAAAAGGCAAAAGGGATGGCGTGCATCACCCAGGTGGGTGCTACACATTAGTGGTGATTGAGGTGAGTTTCCCTCTCATCACTGTAAAGTGCTTTGAGTGTGAGAAAAGCGCTATGTAAATGCAAGGTATTATAACACACGTGCACTCATATGCTACACATACAGTAACATACAATTTTACTCTAATCTTTGGGGAGGCATATGGTTGGGCTAAAAAACAATTAGAATAATATTGAAAATAATATTTCAACTTAGTAGCCATTGAGGTTCCCCTTTTGACAGGCTGGTCCTGTTGCCTTCATATTCATAAGGGAAACACTGACTAGCTAGCCAAACCCAAAGGTGATTCTCCAACAAAGAAACATTCACTTCAGTGAATATTCTTGATTAACAGAAACACTTATTTCTGGATTAGGTGTGATTTTTAATCAGGTCCCTGAAAGATTATAACAACCATGCACAATGATAGGAAAACTGCTGAAACAAAATAATTATGGTGGAAATAGCAAAGCTAACAGCATTACATTCGGATTGATTACGCACCTGCTGTGATGGACTATTCTCTTATTAAAAATGCCTTTGAATGACTTTGCATGTGCACCCAATTTAATGATCAAACATTGGCCCCACAAACTGATAAGAAAACCAGAGGCAGAAGCACATCCCTATTCAAAAACCTGCAGATCACGTTTTAAACATGTACTGTAAGAGTACAGTGCACCTCTCCTTACATTTTTTGTCAGTTTCAGAGGGACAGTAAATCATAAATACCATGAATCAGCAATAGTATACAAGATCCACTTGTGTGAAAGAACAAAAACAATAGATGGTGTTAATATTCATAATGAATTAATAGTGGATTAATTATTATTTCATAATATGTCATATGTTCCAGTATTACCTTAGATTACAAATTAAAAATTAGACAGTTAAAAAAAGTAGTGATCAAAACTGACTAGTCTCACCCAGCATTGAAATTTTCAGTCTGATCTGTGGTTATTTGCCAGTTTTGCTTTGCAGTTAAAATTAATTGGAGCCACGGTTACCAGATAACCTCAAGGCCACTGATCTGCATATTTATTTCTTTCCTTTGCTTTTCTGAACATTTCACCTGCTGGAGGCATTCAACAAAGCCCGTTGTGCCTTTATATATATGCTAAATTTCAAGGTAGTGCCTGAACTTTAAAAAAGCGCAGGAGTGCACTATTCCTCGTGGGACTCATAGGTGTAATTTACGCTGGGGACGCTGGGGACGCTGGGGACATGTCCCCACCACTTTTTGAAATGGCCAATTTTGTCCCCACCACTTTTTAAAAGTATAATTTGTTAAAAATGTTTTGAAAAATAGCATGCACAAAGAAATGTAAGAAATGAGAACGCTTTGAGAAAGGTTTATTTGCACAATAAGAGAACATACTGTACAATGCAATGAAAATATAGAATAAACATATCTGTGTGTACTTCACATATCTCGAGAACAGTTCATCCGTTCACACTTGGCAGGTGTATTTCTGGGGACCATGCAGTGTCGGATTTGGTGCAATTTGGACGTGTGTGTGCGTGCGTGTGTGTGTGTGTGTGTGTGATGGAAGAACCTAAATCATAGAACTGTTGGTGGAGGTGGGACAGTATGTGTGTGCTTATGCCATTGAGTACTGTAGGCTGCGTTGATATTGTTGCAATCATGTGGTGTAAATCCTGTATGATAGAAGATACAGGTGTTGATTGATATTGTCCTGAAGGTTGTGATTAGGCTGTAGCCTGTCAGTGTAAATCCTGTATGAATATATCTACAGGTGTTGATATTGTCCTGAAGGTTGTGATTAGGCTGTAGCCTGTCAGTGTAAATCCTGTATGAATATATGGCTGTAGCCTGTCAGTGTAAATCCTGTATGAATATATCTACAGGTGTTGATATTGTCCTGAAGGTTGTGATTAGGCTGTAGCCTGTCAGTGTAAATCCTGTATGAATATATCTACAGGTGTTGATATTGTCCTGAAGGTTGTGATTAGGCTGTATATTAGGCTGTGTGATTAGGCTTGGTGGGACTGGTTGGTTTCTGATTTTAATTACCTGTCTGAATTAATATCTTGTCTCATTGTCTCTGTTTAAGCCTTGTGAGCAAGGACCACAATCCACAGGTGTAAACGGACTACAAGTTGGACGATGTACAGGCTGGAATGGCGGATAAAGGTGAACGCCTTTTGTGTTTTGCTGTCTTCTTGTGTGAAGAATGAACGAGTGATCCTGGACTCATGCCAAAAATGGCCTCCCCACATCGATCAAGTCAAAAGTGATTAATTTTCAATGGCGAGAGGGGGCGGAAATGCAAGACTCTAATCAGTTGAAAGTAATAAGCACAAAGAAATCCTGTTCAAGATGGAGGAGAAAGTCCCACAGTGTGTTTACTTTTTTTTTGTTGCGCCTCAGTTATCAACTGTACGAGCACAAATGATGTGCTTAACTGAGCCTAACCTCATGTTTACACATTTATAGTATTTATCAGTTTTAAAAAGGCATCCTGAAAACATTTTGCCTCCACAAACATTTCACACGGTGTTGAAAAATGTCTCTATGACTGAATGATGGTAGCCTACAGCTGAAAGGGAGAGCAACAATGCGATATTATTTCCATTCCCGCCATAGGCTGTCTGAGGGGACACAGAAAGCGGGATATTGAATTTGGGCATAAAATCCAGGATTTTTTGCGTCAATCGGACAGGGCTCTTCCTACCTTGAGTCTTTCAGAAACGCCGTCGTTGAAGCTGATGGTGAACTCCTCCACCTTTGGCGCTTTCTTACTCTTGTTCTTCTGATCCGTCTGATATTCAGTCCGTGTTTTCACCACAACCTAAGAAAAGGTGATACATTAATAAATAAACAAATAAAATAGTTAAGTGAAAAATAATCATGTGATGTCACATTTCACCCCCTCTCCCCACCCCTCATTCACCTGTACTAATCTGTGATGTAATGGCGTTACAATGGCGTTTAATGGTGTGCAAAGACACCTGCCCACATTTAACCAATCACATATCAGGGATAAAGTTTACACCACATACTCATCGCTTGCCATTCTGTGACAAATGAATTAAGTGCAACCTTTCCTATTACTTGGGTGTAATAAGTGAGTCAGATTTTGCAGTGGTGATGGATCAAGGAATGTGTCTATTAAATTAAGCCCTCCAGGGGCTTACAATTTCTCATTTAATCGGAAACCTGGATCCAATAGGCTCTGTAACTAATTATTTGTAAAATGCACTATATAAATAGAAATTGCTTAACTGAGTGAAATTAATTTTTTCATATCCTAAAGCCTGCTGTATGAGCCACTTTAGCCAAAACATAAGTTGCTATTCTCTAACATGTCTCGAGTCACTCTGTCATTTCATTTTCCAACCGAATCTTTGGCCCGCCTGCTTCCGTTCCTATACACCCCGCCTCTGCAATTTGTTCCACAAGATTTGAAGAGGCTATTATCATTAGCACGACTTTTTCATCTGTGAGAGGTAATGAGCACTCCAAGGGGACATGTGGACCTTCCCGTTTGTAATTGTAGTCAGCGACAGCGTTCTATAACTCAGGGGAGGCAACAGTTCATTTGGATGGATTTCCAGATGATATCCACACAGGAAGAAGAACTTAGACCAGGCTACTCATTTATCTGGAGCACACAGAGAATGATAAACATCCACATGCGATCCAAACACCACCGGGTGACGATGCTCAACGTGTGTCATCGCCACATGCGATCCAAACACCACCGGGTGACGATGCTCAACGTGTGTCATCGCCACATGCGATCCAAACACCGCCGGGTGACGATGCTCAACGTGTGTCATCGCCACATGCGATCCAAACACCACCGGGTGACGATGCTCAACGTGTGTCATCGCCACATGCGATCCAAACACCACCGGGTGACGATGCTCAACGTGTGTCATTGCCACATGCGATCCAAACACCACCGGGTGACGATGCTCAACGTGTGTCATCGCCACATGCGATCCAAACACCACCGGGTGACGATGCTCAACGTGTGTCATCGCCACATGCGATCCAAACACCACCGGGTGACGATGCTCAACGTGTGTAATCGCCACATGCGATCCAAACACCAACGTGTGTAACGGACGATTCTTTAACTATTCAATGGGGTACATAAACAAATGAGGTGAAACGTTTAAAAGTGGATTAATTAAGTGACAGTGGAAATTGGAACTGCAGTTGCATATCCAACATACCCACGACAAACTTGTCTTGATACTAAATAAAATAATAAAATACTTATTTGTGGCTCTAAGATATACAGTATCGCCCCTTTGCGAATTGGTCTAAAAGGCTGGACAGAGACGTATAAATGGGACAGTCCAATTTATTTAGATTTGTTTATGGCCCTAAGTAATAATAGCACTTTAGGATCAGGGAGATCAATACCATACTCCACAAAGTCAATTTGATGAGATCTTTGATCATTTGACTGAATTAGAGGGAATACAGTTAGAACCAAACTAAGGATACCTTACGTTACATGTACATTCAATTGGTTTTAAGTCCACTGTGTATCTCATGGGTGCATTGAAAACATAAGACCACCCCCAATATGACCTCACCTTTATACCTTAAGAGACATCTAGTCAGAGAAGATGAGCAAATGCCAGCGTAGGGAAAACTCACAAAGCATTTACACTCAAATATTTCTACAAAGGAGCTTTTTATTCAGGGAATGTACAAAATTCTGGAAATATCAAACGATTAGCCAGTGATTCATTAAACAGATAATTTTAGTTATGATATCCGAGAATTTAGCTGTCATTGTGTCTGTGATATCATTATAATTTAAACCAATATTTTAACCATATATTTTCACTCTCGAATCTTGAAAAAGGGAGCTGGTAGCATTCAGTGATAGTGAAAATGTAATATCATAATCAATGTTCCCTTAGAGAGGATCACAATGTAAATAAAGCTTTGGGCTTTATTGTGTATTTTATCCTTGACAGTTTTAAATGTACATAAAGACTACATGAGTGCAGTCTTGCACATATCTTTTATTTTGTCTAATAATTCAAATCAACATCAAATTTCAACGGCTGTTTTCCGTAAGCTATTTCCTCATTATATTTCTGGTAACGATGGTTGCTCATCTCAAACGCCCAATGTTAAATGACCTTTGCCCTATAATTATGAATCCCACTTGTACTCTCCACGCCGCTCTTTTCCTTCTTCCTGTCCATACAACGGTTCACAAAAACAACAGATACATTATCCTCCCTAGCCACTGTTTGAAATGATGTAAACACTTAGAGGAATATTGCTCCTCTGGGACCCCATATGGGAACTATAGCTGCACCATGGTGGTGACACAGACCATATATATAGGCCAATAAACCCATAATTCAAAGCTGAAGTAGCGCACAATGACCGCAACAACCTCTTCTTGTGGAAAACAATCATTGCGAGGTGGTATGATCGTGTTCCTCACGGATATTGTTCAATGTGACATAGGATTCAGAGAATGAGGCAAGACTACAGGCACAGAGTCCTACTTGCTCGTAGACACCTTTATCTAAGCTGTGTTACGCAGCTGACGCCTTACATAAATGGCAGCCTATTTGTGTGGCGGAGCGAGTGAGCATTTGCAATACGAGGTGACGTCAACCCCCCGGAATCAGAACAAGAGTGCGCCAAGCAACGTAGCCGGGGTCCTTCAGCTCAGCATGCTACAGTAATCGCACCATGTCTCCTGTGTATGCAGAGAATCGAGGGCTGCAAATCTGAAACCTGGAGGGACACCCTGTTAATAAGATTACTAATTCATACAGTCGTTTGGATGACTGGACACAACCTGCAAAGGCCTGACCAAAGCACCATCCTCGCAGTCAGAACTATGGACTGGGCTGCCTGGTGTCCTGCCTGCTCTTAATTAAGTCCCAATGAGTAACTCCTTTGCTGCTTGTCATAATACTTATATGCTTTTATATATAAAAGGAAATTATTGAAATGGTATTGGTAGGTATGTATGTACAGTATGTATGATGGAGTGAAATCAATATCAATAATGCTGTATGCTGCTCCAAAACAACATTGCAGTGGCATCTTTTTTCCAAAAGAGTACCAGCTAGACAAACCGTTTTTTAAAGTTTTTGAGTTTGGAAAGCTGTTCATTCACGCCCCTTTTTTACCAGCAAAAGCAGATAAAATGTTATCAGTACAGCGTTGTTACAGGCCCACTCAAATCCTGGGACAGCGAACTACGTCAGAACTCACGGATACGCCAGCCCATTGGACCACGCACATTTTCCACAGTAGACCCCTTTTCCTGCGAGCTCACACCTGCCAGGTCATACCACCGTCTCCCCAGTGGCGGGTGAGATAGTCACTCTGCTGACACATTAACCTTCAGCCTCCCCAGTGGCGGGTGAGATAGTCACTCTGCTGACACATTAACCTTCAGCCTCCCCAGTGGTGGGTGAGATAGTCACTCTGCTGACACATTAACCTTCAGCCTCCCCAGTGGCGGGTGAGATAGTCACTCTGCTGACACATTAACCTTCAGCCTCCCCAGTGGCGGGTGAGATAGTCACTCTGCTGACACATTAACCTTCAGCCTCCCCAGAGGCGGGTGAGATAGTCACTCTGCTGACACATTAACCTTCAGCCTCCCCAGTGGCGGGTGAGATAGTCACTCTGCTGACACATTAACTTTCAGCCTCCCCAGAGGCAGGTGAGATAGTCACTCTGCTGACACATTAACCTTCAGCCTCCCCAGTGGCGGGTGAGAAAGTCACTCTGCTGACACATTAACCTTCAGCCTCCCCAGTGGCGGGTGAGATAGTCACTCTGCTGACACATTAACCTTCAGCCTCCCCAGTGGCGGGTGAGATAGTCACTCTGCTGACACATTAACCTTCAGCCTCCCCAGTGGCGGGTGAGATAGTCACTCTGCTGACACATTAACCTTCAGCCTCCCCAGTGGCGGGTGAGATAGTCACTCTGCTGACACATTAACCTTCAGCCTCCCCAGTGGCGGGTGAGATAGTCACTCTGCTGACACATTAACCTTCAGCCTCCCCAGTGGCGGGTGAGATAGTCACTCTGCTGACACATTAGCCTTCAGCCTCCCCAGTGGCGGGTGAGATAGTCACTCTGCTGACACATTAGCCTTCAGCCTCCCCAGTGGCGGGTGAGATAGTCACTCTGCTGACACATTAACCTTCAGCCTCCCCAGTGGCGGGTGAGATAGTCACTCTGCTGACACATTAACCTTCAGCCTCCCCAGTGGCGGGTGAGATAGTCACTCTGCTGACACATTAACCTTCAGCCTCCCCAGTGGCGGGTGAGATAGTCACTCTGCTGACACATTAACCTTCAGCCTCCCCAGTGGCGGGTGAGATAGTCACTCTGCTGACACGTTAACCTTCAACCTCCACAGTGGTGGGTGAGATAGTCACTCTGCTGACACATTAACCTTCAGCCTCCCCAGTGGCGGGTGAGATAGTCACTCTGCTGACACATTAACCTTCAGCCTCCCCAGTGGCGGGTGAGATAGTCACTCTGCTGACACATTAACATTCAGCCTCCCCAGTGGCGGGTGAGATAGTCACTCTGCTGACACATTAACCTTCAGCCTCCCCAGTGGCGGGTGAGATAGTCACTCTGCTGACACGTTAACCTTCAGCCTCCACAGTGGTGGGTGAGATAGTCACTCTGCTGACACATTAACCTTCAGCCTCCCCAGTGGCGGGTGAGATAGTCACTCTGCTGACACATTAACCTTCAGCCTCCCCAGTGGCGGGTGAGATAGTCACTCTGCTGACACATTAACCTTCAGCCTCCCCAGTGGCGGGTGAGATAGTCACTCTGCTGACACATTAACCTTCAGCCTCCCCAGTGGCGGGTGAGATAGTCACTCTGCTGACACTTCAGCCTCCCCAGAGTTCCTTGGTAATATGAAAAACCAGCTGGCAGGTGCGCCGAACAGCCATGCCCCCCACACACACAAGCTTCCTGCTTCGACAAGCTTAGTAGTCACAATAGATAATTATTCGTGGAGAGTTTTTTTTCAAGAAAAATATCAAAACCATCGTATTGGCATTTCTGAGGTAATAGTGCATGGCGCATGCCAATAAAAATAGAAACGCTTACTGGACACAGATCTCCTGGCTGTTTGGTAACCGTCTAAAACAGAGGTTTTCAACCTTTTCTGATCCAGGGACCTGGATATATTCTAAACCATATTATTCACCAGGGGTAGGCAACCCTACCTAAACCATCCTGGACCACAGATAATCCGTTTCTGGTTTTTGTTCCATCTTAACCCCCTATCCACATAATTTGATGTATTCGCTAAATTAACACACTGAGTATGTGCTGGAGGCAGGGTGTGAAATTAACACCTTCCACCAGCCAAATGGTGGTAAAATTTTGATTGTGGCTGGTAAGATTTTCTACATGCAGCCACTTTGGCAGGTACCCAACCAGCATGTGTTACATTGTAAAAGGTAATGTGGCTGGTAAAATGTGGAACATGGCTGGTATTTTTTAGAATCCACAAGCCAGAGTGCAAGTGGATGAAAAAGCTAATTGCATGCCCTGGCTGGAGGTTCTCTGCATTTTCCGATTCAATCCTAAACTGTACAATCAAGCTTGGATTGAACGCCAGAAACGTCTTTGGCAGGCTAGTACTTTGAGGCCACGGTGTCCTCCTGATGTTCTACAGTGGTTCGGGGGACCTAGTCACGTTTCCTATGCCAACAAACTTTATAAATGTTCTTGAAATAATTAAATAAAGATAGGTGACAATGTAGCCTACGTCTTATACTTGAAGTCCCAATACATTACAACGTAAGTCCCAATACAACGTAAAAAAATTATTAATTCAACCGAAACAATTTTAATTATTTTTTCATGATTTGAAATGTAACTCATTACATTTATAGTTCAGAATGAGTGTTTTCACCATCATGAGTTGTTTTAAAAAGCTTTAGATAAAGAGTGTCAAAGGAAAGACATCTGAGATTGGAGAAAATATGTCCCTAAGCTGTATGTAATCAATTTACCTGCTTTATTCGCTTGATTTATGGGCTTCATTTCACTGCCCTGATTTCAGAATGAACTTTAGAGGTATTGGAGAAACCCACATTTAAAGCCATACGTTTCCTATGATACAGATGGGTATCATTTATTTACATCCCATGGAAGCAGCTAACGCTAACACAACATATCTAAAAGTGATTGATACATATCGCTTAAGGTTTAAATATATTGTATATTGTTATTCCACACAATATTTTATATTGTTATCCCACACAATTGTTGACACAATGGCAGTCCTTTGTCCTCCGGATGTATCATTCGGTCCATTTTTTATGGCGCACTAATCACTGAAGATCCCATGGCAAAATTCGCAACCCAGACAAAGGGTTAATATAAGCGGTGGTCTATCGGGCGGGACCACAGAGGGGTATTTCAACGTGACAAGAACTCGATCACTGTCGCGTTTTTCCCCCCTCTACAATTTCGCCACAGTCAGCGCTGACTAGCATAATGAGTTCCTTCGTCTTCTACGGAAAATGGCCAACGATCAGATGTTTTTATTTTTTGTTATTTGATCAATAAACACACAAGCTCATAACAGAGACAACGCGTCTTACCTTGTCTGGGGCTGGATACTGAAGTTGATTGACATCCAGAGGCGTGATGAGAGGAACGTTCTGAAAGCCATCCTCCACGCTGGCCGTTTTCGTGCCTTTGTCCTGCAAATTACTCCCCAATTTAACCATCTTCAACAAATCCCTGGCGTTTCAGTTTCCCCCCTAAAAGCAAACACAGGACAAACGCGCATCAGTCATTGTTAATCAATCAGCCTTTGTTTGTCTGATACTCTACCTTGTGCGAACGGAGCCGATTTTTTTTTCTAAAGCAAATGATTCGAAAACATTTCTTAATCGTTTCATTTCCAATGAGCATCACAATTATTCCTGTCCATGTATACAAACATACAGCCTACATTATTGGGCTCTAAAATATTTTTTTAGTTTCAGTGCGTAGGCTATACTAAGTATTCCAAACATCTTTCTTTGCACATACTATTTTGTAATACAATGTAGAGTACAGACTGCATCTTCCGCGGATGATTATACATTAAACCTAGTTTTTTAAAACGGTACGTTGACATTCATTCATGGTAGGAAATAGTAATCTGTGCAAAATATAAACAAATAAAAACGCGTTCTGACACCCGTAAGACAGACAAAATTGCAAATGTGGTCAAGTTGCATCTGGCTACACCTGCAAAGCTCCATCCATCCTCTTAAAGAGTAGCATACAAAACATTAAAGCACAAATATTTAAACAATACTTACTGGATTAATTGTTTTGTTTAAAGCAGCCGCTTTCCTGTAATGTGGGTTAAAATCCTGTAATCAGGCTATATTTTAATAAACAAAGGTGGGAGACCAGCTAGTTGTAGTTGCGGACGGGCGGAGACGCGCTTACGTTTAAAAGAACTGCTTGACGATGAGATAAGCGTAGCCAGGCAGCGCTCTCTGAAACTGATGGCTGGCGCAGCGTCTTGCCTGCAGTTCCAAACGCTAATGCTTTGTAGCTGGCGCCACTAGGGGGATTTCCAATTCAACAAAATTCGATGTTTGGTCTGCAACTGACAAAAAAAAAGCTTATTACTCCACAACAAGGACTGTTACTTCGTCTCGTGCGCCACCTGTCGACTAAACATGTGAGCGCAGCCATCTGGATATTAGGCTACGTTTCTCTGATAGCATTGGCGGTCGTTGTCGGTCGTGTTTTGAAATTAAGTATGTATTTAAGTTATGTGTGGAAAACATCAAAAATGTATTTGCATTATTTAATTCTAAACTCCCAAATTCCCACGAGATTAGCCTACTTGATTCTCAGTCAGGGTCAGTGTGGTTTGACCACATCACCCCCGTGTATACATTATCTAATTAATACCTTCCTCTTCTCCTCAGCTGGCCTGAATTCAGCAGCCACAGCATTTCTGAATATTGTGAGCATGTTTTAATGGGCAATTCATTGCAAACATCTACAACGTGTTCTAATGCCCTCCAAAGGTATTTCTGATTCGAACCAAGACTGCGTGAATACAGTGAATTTGTGTGGGCAGATATGTTGGCCATGTTGATAGTTGGCTTCTGCAAACAGGATGCTAATTAAGGTCTGGTTTTGGACAATTAGTGCATTTGCAAATCTTTACGAATGTGGCCGACCACTATGTATAGAATTTTACTGAAATTCCAGACATGCCGCATCATGTTTTACATTACAATTACTATATTTCATTATATTTCAAATTGAATTGTTGCTATCCATAGAGTGGTGATGCAACTCCTATATTATTTGGATTAGCTGGTTGTCGATTCTCAGACTGACGGAGGACAAGGAATTGCTCTGCCATGCTGGAGTGTTTAGTAACTGTAGTAACTGTAGCTAAATTCAACGGAGCACCATTTCCCCCTTCACACATATGTTCTGTACTGAATAACAGTACAAATGGCTGCTGTGTAATATGTTGTAACAGAAGTGAGTCATCCCTCCACTGAGAAGTGTTTTGAGACCACGATACGAAAGGTGCTATATAAATGCATCCATTATAAGTATGATATATAGAGGGCACAGTAATGATACAAATAATATATGTAATATATGTATACAGTTAACACTTATTTATAGCAGAACAAAACAATAAAACAATGTGCATAGCTAAGTCATGTATGGAGAAAAAGCACAATGTGCGGTCTCAAACTGAAGACTGACAAAGATAATAGATTTAGCAATAATAATACAGAAAACGAACAGTGGAAGGTCTTCAATAATCTTCAGTAAAATTCAAATTTTGCCAACAAGATCCTTAAATAGGCTATATTATTATTATTATTATTATTATTATTATTACTATTAATAATAATAATAATAATAATAATAAAGAGCCATTGGGTAATACACTATATTCTGTGTCTCTGTTCAATGACATACACATTCAATAGACCAAATGGCCAAAAGAGCTCACTTTTCTTGCAGTTTTATATTTAGATGTTAGTACCCCTCTTATCTAACCGTATAACATTGATCCTTCATTTGAGAGACCTCAACCAAATCCATTCAAATCAAACAAGGTACAGACCCCACCCAAGCAGAAAACATTTTTACTAGTTATTGTAAATAACAAGCAACAGCAGTAGAGGGCTTGGTGAATATCCAAAAAATGGTTAAGGGAACAGATGGAAGACTGCATATTTTGATCTGCATCCTGGGTTGACATTTTGCAGCTTGGTGGTTAATCGCCCAACCTCAGGAGCCTAGACCCATAGGAAAGGGAGACGTGCTGGAAACGGTTGGTAACGAGGCAGCGGAGGCATGTTTGTTCATCCCCAGCTGAACTTTCTAAACTTTGTTAAGGGTGCTTTTCTCTTTGTAACTATTTGTCCAGCAGATATAAGATTGGCAGTCAAAAAGGGAAGCGTGCGACAGAAACCAATACCGACGCTGAGCATCGTTCCCAGTTAATAATCTTTTGACCCAAGCGCCACGGTTTACTTGAAGGCTTTGTTGAGATTGTTGTAGGCAGAATATTCCAGAGCTTTGGGACAATGGACCACTTGGCAGGACTCCAGCAATCTGATGAAATAGTTTGAAGGGGAGGGAATTGAATTCCTGTAACCTGATTTAATTCCCTTTGAACCATATTTTAGATGAAAGAACTCGAGCACAACCTACTGGAAAGTGCCAGGGCAGGACATGACATTACAGGAATAGCTCCAGATGTTGTTCAGTGCGCGTGCCGAGAAGGCAGAAAACAAGTGCCGTGTATAAAACATTAAACCGGGTTGCTGTATGTTCAAATATTTTTTCCTTCTGGAAGCAACTGATTTTCAGGTGAGTGATTCTTTTTAGCGGTCATTATACCATGACGACATTAAAAAAAAGACTATTGAATGGAAAAGAAACACCGTCAGTTTGAAAACACACCCTTACAGGCATTCAGATGTCAAAAAAGGGCATTCTCTGATTGCGTCCTTATATTATTACAAAGCTCGGTCTTGTGTTTTAATTTTCAACCAGCTTTCAGTCACACTTTTCAGCAGAGAGCCAGATACAGCAGCCCGTGTTGCCGCACTTCCTGGCTCTTGGAAACGGGCATCGACCCACAGACCTGGCCTGTTCGCCATAACCTTTGCACTTCCCGACAGAGACAGAGATGATGTCATCAGTTTTTCATCCGGGCCTTGCGACGCTGTTATTCCGGGAGCTGGAGATAGCCGTGTGGTACAGTGTGAGAACAAGGACGGGGGGGGGGAGCATTTGCTTAACACACAATTAGGATAAAAGGTTGATGTCAACATACCTGCAGCCCCCAGGGACTGAAAACTATACTTGCTTCTTCCATGACCTAATTGGTGGGGCAAAGAGGAGCATGTACTAACGTGAGGCTGCATAAATCACATTTCACAATTATCAACCTACCCTGACAGTGAAGGATTGGCCACGTAAAGATAAACCCACATACAGGATATATAAAAAGTGAAAGCAACTACCAAGAAAAGCTTATTCTTAAGAAAAGCCTGATCAAAAAATAAATAAATGCATTAGAAAAGGTTAATTTGTGCAACTCCTTCCCCACATGAGACCATTGTAAACATTTAAATAAAAATAAAAAAACCTGGACATTTACACAAGCAGTTGCGACCAAAAGGAATCTCACCATTTTATAAATTTTTATTTATTTTGTTTACCTGAGGTGGGGTGCCTAATCCTAAAACATGATTGTAGTGGTGAATAGAATAATATAAACATAACACACCCATAAATGTACCACACACCACCATCAGATGGCACTGCTGAGCTCTGAAGGGATGACTTGCACAGTAGCGAAGGTCTCGCGCTGGGGTGCAGTTGTGCATCAGTTGCCATGTCCAACATTAACACTTTGATACTGCAGCATAGAAAGAGAGTATGGAGTGAAAGCTGAATATGTATTAATACCAGCATTTATTGTAAGCGAATAACTGGTTGTATTAATAACCATAATATAATTAAACACCAGCCTAAAACAAAATGACTGTACACAAGTGGCAGAGTGGCTAGAACCATACGTGGAGTTCTAATCTTTTTAATCTTTTCTAATTCCACATCGAGACCCAGCTTCACTGTGTGCCAGAGGCGCTTTAATTCTGAGACACATCTCCCAGAAGGCAACGTTGCGTCCATGTCAGCGCTACGAAGAGAAACACAAATACACAGTAGATTTGTTTCTCTGCGAAGCTCTGCGATTTAGATTTTGACGGAAATTGAAATCAAGCTCTCTTGCGGTTTCTTGTCACAGTTAAGTTTTATTCATTCAACATCTCACATTACAAATATTTAAAAATGATGCATATTGTTATAAATAGTTGGCTGCAAACAATTAAATAACATTAGATTTTCTTTTCGTTTTCACTAGTACTTCTACAGGCCAACTCCTAGAAATATGGACTTTTGCATTACATAACTTAATTAGAAAGAAAAATACAAAAATAGGAACTTATAAATGTGAATGACAATAAAAATTAAGGTGATATCTTAAGTAAAAAATGCTATTAATAAATACAACGACCTTCCCATACACAGTTAAAAACTACTGAAATTTTTGCCATTAAGTAACATCATTAACAGACAAATATTTAAATATCTTTTTTTCCTTCTGAAAATGTGAACCATATATTGTGGAGAACAATATAGCAATTAGTAAAAACTAGACACTTTAACATATTAAAAGCTTCACCTCAAAAATATAACAAAAATCTGATCAAAATTATAAAAATTAATTATACATTCCAATTAAAAATATACCAATAAACTGCTAAATACATTATTGACCTAATAATTACAATGCAATCAATCACAGTAGCTTGAAATAAACAAAATAAGCAAATGAGCACAAAACTTTTAATATTTTAAAAATAACTTCAATTATTCATATTAGTACAAATAGTTTGATTTCTTTTCTTTTTTTTTTGTTTTTTACAAACACCAGCATGAAAAGGATTACAATAACAGTAGAAAATGACTATGAAAAACATATTAACATCTTCTTTAAATGTCTGCAATTAAAAATGGCATTAAAGAATTACATTGCAAAGATTTCTTTATCTGAAAAAAGTTCAAAAAAAGTATTGCACATAACAACTCGAAGTTAACTTGCAACATTTACCACATTCAAGTCTTAAGTCCTCTTTCCCTACACAGGCTAAAAGCCTTGAGAGAAAGGGGGTGTGGGGGGTGTGTGTGTGTGTGTGTGTGGGGGGATGTGTGTGTAGGGTGGGGTGGGGTGGGATGGGTGTGGGTGTGTGTGGGGTGGGGTTGGGGGGGGGGGGTTGGTGAGTGATCAAGTCATCTCAACAGTGTCCTAGAAGATGCTAAAGTCCTGCACTGCGATATTGATTTAGAGTTTTGTGGTAACCTGCAGAGATGGGTGTATGTTGAAGGCGGAGAGATGAAATACACGGGGGACAATGGGGGTGGGGTGGGGTGGGGTGGGGTGATGTTCTTAAATTAAAGTTTAGAAACACGTCTGGTGCACAATCACAACAATTAATTTTGAAAAGCTTTTTTCCTGCATTTCTTATTTTCACTCTCTTTTTTTTTTTTTTTGTCATGCATGCTAAAGGATTACAATAGGAGCTAGTTGGCAGTTCAAGAATATATATTATATTTATATATATATTTATCATTTTTTTTTTCTTTTTAAATGTTAAAATATCTAAACACCTAACATCCATTCTTGTGATAAGTGATAAAGCCTAACATGAACCAAATTTGCATTCGTATTATAGTTATATTTCAACTATGGTGAGGGAGCCAAAACATTACCTTTTCCATCTATAACAGCCAGGTGCTGAACATGTAGAGATATACTTTTTTCTTTTTTAATATCAACATTAGTTTAACAATAACTTTTTTTCGCCATGCTGTAAGATCAGATTGTTTTGTTTACGCAGAAACATCTAGTGTAAAAGATATAAGATCTTCAATAATACACTGATCTTTCCTCCGCAGAATTCCCTGCGGAAGTCTCAACACCGGTGCACGCAAAAAAGTCGGAAAGATCCCTCAGCACTTAAGTTATAAAAAGCATAATTGAAAATAATGTATATTAAAATCACTCGACTTTTTCTTTTAAATTAAATTTCCCATATATGCAGATCTCTCAGTAACAAAAGTACAAAAGCTACCTTTCACAATGTGGAAAAATTGAGGTATTGCAAAAAGGAGTTTTCCCATTTGTGAAAAATGTGCCTAAAATGACTGTTGGAAAAAAAAAGAAAAAAAAAAGATTTAGAAAAGTAGTGCATAATAAATGTTTATATGTGCATGACAAAATAATTTAGCTAGAAAACACAGTACCAAAAATCAGCAGGCCATGTATAAAATAATTCTTTATCTCATTAACAGCAAATTCTTCAAAAAGTGTTAAACTACTAAAATGTTCAACCACCACACCCACAAACTGAAGTCATGGTAGAGCAGGTGCAATGAACCACCATCAAGCCAGAACAAGGTTTCACTAGTATATTAAGTTCTATTTCAGCACTAAAATCCCTGACAAGTAATATGTTAGCAGATTAAAGATAGTTTGACTGCAATCACCTATGCTAGCGTTAAGCTTTTTTTTTCTTTTTTGTTTTAATGCATTTTCCCGCCCCCAAAAAAACTGCCACGGCATTCTCTACTGTACTCCACCACCTAAAATTAAACCATGTTCATCCTGTCCCTGCAGGACCAGAGGGGTGGGTGTGTGTGTGTGTGTGTGTGTGTGTGTGTGTGTGCGCGCATGCATGCACGTGTGTGTTTTCTGTCCTCCTCTGGCATTTCACTGTAATCTCCTCGATTCAAGGCCTATCTTTGGTTAGCTGTGAGGCCGTCGTTTCCTTACTAAAAAGGGAGGAAAGGAAAACCAAAGTCCAAAACAAAGAAATCAGACAAAAAAAAAAAAAAACTTTCCGCAAAATTTTAAAACAATGGAATAAATAGAGAAATTAATGAGCTTAGTGTCCCTACAGCGCTCACTATATGGAGATCTTTGGCTGGAGATCTGTAAAGCGCCCAGGTGTTAACGCTGCATTGCAGTGGTGGAGGGTGGGGGGTGAGGGGATGGGGGGGGGGGGGGGGGGGTGGCTGGCCCGTGATGGTGATTGCCGGTCGACTGTGAGGGGCGTGGCGTCCGTGCGATGATTATGCCACAGGCCATGCCAAGGCCGAGCTGACACAGCCAGTACAGTGTGTGTGTTTTTCTGTAGTTGTTGTTGCTAGGCTAACGTGTTTTCCGCTTTTGTGTCAAAACAAAACAAAGTCAAATAAAAAAATTTAAAAGATGGGGCTGAGTCACTGTGTTGTAGGAGGGGCCTATTTTCACGGGCATAGAAAGGACTAGCCATTAGGCCGGTCCTGAGTATTACTGTCTCATGCCGCCAAGGGCAAAAAAAACAAAAAAACAAGGGGGAATCGCTCTTATAAATACAGGCATACGGTCCGGTCGCAAGATCTCAAACAGCATTCCTTGACAGTTCCAATGTTCCGGGTTATTTTTACGGCCCTATGATATCGATTCATCCATGTATGCTTTTTAATAATTTTTTTTTTTAAGTAATCAAGTGGAGAGGCAGTGCTTCAAAATGTACCTTTTCGCCAACGCAGTTATACCCTGTGAGTGGGATCATGTTCAGGGGAAGGAGAGGACAGCTTGGCCCTTCCCTGGATTTCTCGTAGAACGTTAGCAGCTAAGCTTGAGGTATTATTAGGTATTTTGCATGTCGAAAATGGGAGAGAGCGTACTGTTAAGAAATGGGTTTCCTGCTCCAACAAGTGACCGTAGAGAATTAGTTTCCGCTCCAAAACACTGATCTCATAAAGAGCCCCAGTAGTGGGAGCCTCGACCTCTCAAACCGGTTGTGATCAAGCTTTGGTTAAATACTGCGCTTTGACTCCAAATCTGACCCAAATAAAGAAGAAAGTGCACTCCTACAGGAACGCCTCTCACAATCCCACATTGTGGATGTTTCGTGGTATGATTTTTAGTCTCTCTTTTATCTATCGTTTGAATGTAATGCTTTAAAATAAATGTTCAGAGTATAGCCCATTGGATTCGGATGGGGTGTTTTGTTTTTGTTTTTTTTGGGGGGGGGGGGTAGTTTACAGTGATATCAGGTGAAGAATCATCTATCTCTTTACTCAAAGTATTCAAGTTTACATGTGCAGAAATAAAATAATCAAATGGAGTCAAATAAAGATAAATGGGATTATAATATTTTTTTTTTTCTTTCCAAGCATTTCGCTTATTGAAAAAAAATTCCAGTTTTACTTTTCTTCTTTAAAATATATTAAATAAAAAATTTAAAAGATTTAAATCTGCTAAAGGAACCAGCAACAGAAAAGTGCATTCTTAAAAAATATATTTATGATGTTTTTGCGACTGCCGGCCCCTGGCTCCGCCTCTTTCTCTCTCACCTTCACCCTCTCCTCTGTCTCTCGTTTTCGCTCTCACTCTCCCCTCGCTGTCTCTCTCTCTCTCTCTCTCGCTCTCTCGCTATCCATCTCTCTGCACATGCTCAGTTCCAGCGGAAGGAGATGTGGCGCGGCCGATCCCCGCCCTCCTTTACCAGCGGTTTGTGGAACTCCCTCCCGGCTCGGGAGTGGATGGCGGCCCAGCAGTATTCACAGTAATACTGGAGGCAGGTGACGTTGGCGCAGAAGAAGGGGGCAAACTTGCCCCCGCACCGTGTCCCCTGGCACTCGTCACACAGCTGGTCATCCAGGACGTATGGCTTCACTTCCACCTGAGAGAGAAAGAGAAAGAGAGAAGATGGAGAGAGAGAGAAAACTCTCAGTTCAGCTCAAGATCACAAGTGAGAAAGACTCTCAGAGAAAGCGGAGGGGGCCCTCATGTCCGCACAAGGCCCGCCCCTCTTTCTGTCTATCAAAGACACACCAACTGGCCAGTGACATTTTGTTTAATCTAAAAACAATTCTAGACCTTGACCTTTTTTTCTTCTCTTCCCATTTAGGATGCATGATTTAAGTTTGAATGGCTCTTGTGGCTCAGAAACCAACACCAACCGACCAAAGAACCAAACACCAACCGACCAAAGAACCCAAAACCAACCGACCAAAGAACCAAACACCAACCGACCAAAGAACCCAACACCAACCGACCAAAGAACCCAACACCAACCGACCAAAAACCCCAACACCAACCGACCAAAGAACCCAACACCAACCGACCAAAAAACCCAACACCAACCGACCAAAAAAACCAACACCAACCGACCAAAGAACCCAACACTAACCGACCAAAGAACCCAACACCAACCGACCAAAGAACCCAACACCAACCGACCAAAATAACCAAACACCAACCGACCAAAGAACCAAACACCAACCAACCAAAGAACCCAACACCAACCGACCAAAGAACCCAACACCAACCGACCAAAATAACCAAACACCAACCAACCAAAGAACCAAACACCAACCGAAAAAGGAAAAAAGAAGAACGGGACCCAAAAAGCTTATCAAGCTAGAGGCCCTACAAGGATCGAATATATCAGAACGCCTTTTGGTAAAGCAGCGGTCCCCAACCACCGGTCCGTGGGTCATTTGGTACAGGGCCGCACAGAAAGACTGATAATCAATAAAATATTTTTTTATTCAGAATCTGAAAGATGTTTTATTTTGAAAAATGACCGGAACCATCCATCTGTGCGTCTGTGTCTCTTGAGATGGTGAGTTGTATTTTTTATGCACTTTATATTTGTTTTTATGCCAGTCGTATCATTTTATTTCGTCACATTTATCCCCCCACACCTTGAAGGCCGGTCCGTGAAAATATTGTCCTACGTGAAACCGGTCCGTGGCCCAAAAAAGGTTGGGGACCCCTGTGGTAAAGTGTTGATCACTGAAACAGAACAAGAACGTGTTTATTTAAAGATGTCTCTCTTGGATCACGCGTGCCTGCCGCCACCTCAGTGCTGAGACCGGATTTATACGCAGGACTATATATATATGCTGATATACTTTAACGTCAAACACTTCCAGCATTCCAGAGAAACGTAACAAGTTCTGAACTGGAAACAAACGGAGCCTCTCCTCTACTCACCAGCGATACTCCAATCCGCTGAAAACATTTTCACGTTTATGCATTCGTTTATGCAGATTCGGAGGATTAAATATGTCCCAAAAGATGCATAATAATATGCATGTTTACGTTTACTGAGAAAACAGAAAGGACACCACTCCCCAGAAAAGTAAAAAGTTCCACACGGATTCGGCAGGCCGTTTCCGCAACCGCTGTTACGAACAAACTGTGAAAAAGGCAACTATTCCAAGCAGGTGGTTTCAGTGAGCAGAATTTACATCTTTTATTGCCCGTTGGTCGAGTTAAGGGAAAATTGCCCGTTGGATGAGTTAATGTGATAAAACAGGACCCTGTGCGATCTGCAGTGAACACTAAAGGAAGCTCCTGTTCCACCCTGATTAATTCTGCAGACAGGGGCAAGTCTTACACCTGGAGAGGTACAAAGATGTGCCCTTAAGTGACTATTCTGTGGGCGTTTGTACGTTTGTCTGTGTATGTGTGTGTATCAGCCTGCGTTTACCCATGTGCATGCGGTTATGTGAACGTTAATCCGTACGCTTGTGAACGTATGTGTTCTGACAGTCAGCGGTGGTGTGTGCGTGTGTGCCTGTGTCTTTGTCTGTATGTGCGTCACAGCCTCTTTATCTCTGTGTTTCAGCGTGTGCTTGTCTATCTTTGTGAGTGTGTGTTTGCATGTTTGTCCAGTGGTACCGTACGTGAGTGTCTGTATTTGTGTTGTCTCCATGCGTGTCACAGCCTCTTTATCACATGGTGCCTGTATGTATGTTTGTCTATCATTGTGAGAGTTGTGAATGTATGTTTTTGTCAGTTTTAGTGTGTGTGTGTATTTGTGCGCATATGCACGTTTGTGTGTGTGTGTGTGTGTGTGTGTGTGTATTTGTGCGCGTATGAACGTGTGTGTGTATTTGTGTGAGCATGTGTGTGTGTGTGTGCATGTGTATTATTCGTGCGTGTGTATTTGTGCGTGGCTGTTGAGATGGAGGGTCTCAGTTCTCACCCGTTTATCGATTTCTCCGTGCTGCAGCTGCACAAAGCGAGCGCTGATAGCAGCAATGTAGCTCTGCTGATTAGAGAAGGCGACCCGCCCTGCTCCCTTGGGGTACTTCAGCTCTGGGTCTGTATCGATGCCTGCATAGCAAACCCCTCCATACAGCCTGTCCATGATCATAGCCAGCTCCACTGCAGAGAGAAACGCACACACACACACATGCACGCACACACCGTTAGAACCCAGCTCAGACCCACTGGGGCGGCTCCGCTACACTGGCGAACATCTCGAGCTCCAGTCGATGAATTAGCTCTGAATTACGGTCTCTTCCCAGCGTCAGCAGAAGGGAACACACCAGGCCGCCTCTGTGTTAGGAGCGCACTTTAAGGACCGCATGATTAATGCCATTACGCCTGCTCTACAGCACAGTAACGCTCCTCGCGCTTTCCAGCACAGCTCCTAAGCCCAAGGCACAGAGAACAAACACAGGGACACGTCTGCACACACAACTACCTGCATAGCTTCTGCGCACAGCCTGCCATGTGTGTACATGTTATATACTGTAACCGTAGTAACGTCCCAGAGAATTCCAATTAGAACCCCCTCAACCACCTCTAAATAGACAGTGTTCCTGTGTGTCACTGTGCCGGGCGCAGGGGGTGTGGTCTACATTACCTGCTCGCAGGGGGCGAGGAACCCCTCCCACGAATATGGTCTTCCTGGGGTCGAGGGGCTGGGAGCCGTCCATCACAAAGTCGCTGTCGTTCAGATTCCAGGGGCGTATCTGGACCTGGGAGGAGAGGAGAGTAGACGCGCAGTAAACATCCCGCCCGTAACGGATGGATAATGGCAGCGCAGAGCTTTCAGAAGGCCCGGTCCGGACTCTGCTACCCTCGGACCGGGCACAGGTCTGACTGGTGTCAGTGACTGGTAAAATTTAGAGACAGATTAACGGTGTTGTCAAACTCACCGGTTTGTAGTTGATGATGGTTGGATTAGGTAGCGATGGGCGCGTTGTCAAACTCACCGGTTTGTCTTTGATGGTGGGGCTGGACACGCAGAGATACAGCTTTCCGTCCTCCTCGATGCAGGCATCGATCAGCGCCTGAACGGAGCTCTCGTCTTGGAACAGGAGGAAGGCGTAACCTGGGAAACCAAAGAGCCGACGTGAATCCAGTGTCAACAATGTGACTGCTTCTCCTCCCACAGCCAACAAGCCATACCACCAGACCTTCCTAAATCCGGTTCTCATTCGAACCACAATTGCAACTCCTGAATTGTAAGCTGCCAACTGTCCTTAAATAAAAACCTTTAATATCAATTTACATTATTATACATAATATACATTACATTCTACATCATTGTACATAGTACACATTATTAAATTATTCTCATTAAGTCAGAATGAACTATACATGTAATGAAGAATGAAAGTCCCGTATATGCATCCCAGGACCTTTAACCAGACAGATCAGCCCTGTCCCTTGCAGTAATGTGTGATATGACAAATGATCGGTGCTAAGTGCGGTAAGTGTGGCTGCCCTGGCTTCGCCTGGCTTACCTTTAGGGGGGAAATAAGACTTGCTCTCCGCCTTGTGAGGCCAGTCCACAAACAGGTGCCCGAAACGGCGGAAGCTGGCCGTTATCTCGTCTGAAAAAAATTGCACGCGCGGTTAGCTCACAGTCGCGCGACGGCTCGCGGAATAACACCCTGGAATTTGTGCGTATTCATCGCCGGGGAATATGTTAAAATCGTTCGCTCACACTCGTGTGACACTCCTGGGATGGAAATACACTCCAGTGCACCTTGAACCAGTCCTGGTTTTACTAGAAGCAGACTGGCACAGAGTGGAAACCTCTTAACATGGTTACCATAAGACCCAGGCTGTATCTGAACCAGAGCCCTGCATCCTGTGTACTGCGTCCTGTGTACTACGTCCTGTGTACTGCGTCCTGTGTACTGCGTCCTGTGTACTGCGTCCTGTGTACTGCGTCCTGTGTACTGCGTTCTGTGAACTGCGTACTGTGTACTGTGTACGAGCATATTGTATACTGCTTTACTGCATACTGTTCAGCGACATGCAGTAAGCAAAAAATAATAATAATAATAATACTATTATCAGCGAAAACCTGGAAATAAGTATATCGTTCTGGGATTTTACATACACTGCATTTAGAGAACCTTTCACCTACTGACCAAGCATACTCAATAGTATGGAAGGGAATTGATTTGGACACAGCTCCAGACTAGCTCAGATTGCTAGCTCCGGCATGATAAAACATGGGGAGCCATTTCAACCGACAAAGAATTACACGCAAAGATGTGTAATGTGTAATAAACAAAGATACGTCCCATCCTGGGCTACGCTACTACGCTACGCTACAGACGAGCCTGAGGCGCTTCGAAGGACCAGCTACACGGCCCAGGCGATGAGGCCGTTCCGGAAAAACCCAGCCAGTTAGCAGGGGGGGGGGGGGGGGCCTAGCCGCATTCACCTTCGTCGATGTCGGGGGGGAGGCCCCCCACGAAGACCTTGCGGGAGTAGCGCTCCACCCGCTCGCCGTTTTGGTGGGGGAAGCAGTGGGGCGAGCCCAACCCGGGCAGGCCCTGCTCGGCCCGCTCGTCGTCCACAAAGCCGTCCTCCATGGGGAACAGGGACGAGTGACCTGGGTCAGAGGCACAAACAGAGCACAGTCAGTCAGCGTCACACGGGCACCTACGCCCCAAAACACAAAGGCCCGTTTCTTTCATTGCACTACATCACAAGATGTTCGGCGTTTGCCTTTTAAGAGTGATTTACGCAACATTAGTTTTTGGGGGGGCTTCACAAATTGCATATGCTACTGAAGCCGTTCCGTTTAAGCGCATTGGTTGAGTGTACGATGGTAGTGCCTCCCTCGGGATTTGAACCCGCAACCACCAAACTACAAGCTCAGTTCCTGAACCGCTGGACTGCGCACACTGCGCCCCCAACTTCCACCGTGTCAACACTGCGCACATACAGCCGTGTCCCTGACGCGGCGCGCTACACAGCTAGCGCCAAACCGCTCAACACACTGGTCCGGTGCTATACCATCACTGTGATGGTCATTTTGTTGTTTCAGATGTGTAATCAGTGTGTGGGAGATAGAGAGCAACTTTCCTCCTGCCCGAGATGATGCAGCGCTGCTGATGATGTGGCTGTGGGGGCGGTCCCAGCGAGGCATGCTGGGAGCAGCCTAAGGGGGAGCTAAGCCCACCCACTCACTCGCCAGTCATCCCCAAACTCTGGTAAACACTGGAGCTTCCACTCACTTCAAACTGAGTAAACCTTTGTCACTAAATGACTCAATCTGCTCCTCACATATTCACATTGTCCCTCACATACACAAACACACTTTCCCTCAGACACACAGTAGAACGCATTTGTTCTTCAGTCGCAAATATTCACAGGACATTGATGGACACAGAGATATACAGATGAAATACTGAAGACAAACACACAGGTGGAGACACAAATGTAGACACAGGGCATACATGGACACCACCTTTTTGGCAATTCAAATTCTGGTCATTGAAATTGCATCACATCAAAACGAAACTGCACCATATCAAGAAATCTGAAATTACTTCTTTACCTCGTCGTCTCCCATAATTCCTTGCTGCATGTAAAACAGGACAGACAATCCATGAGCAGGAACACAACAGTAATAAACTCAAAAAGGCATGTCTGCATTAGTTTCTCATTCTCTTCGGACCTACTTATAATGGTAAAGAATGATGGAAAAAGTGATTCAAAAGTAACCTTAAAAAAAGTTCCATGCAAGTAAAACATTTTAAATGTATCCACATAACTTATTTTTATATTTCATTATTGGGCCCAATCATAAATTTCCTTTTTTCCAGCCAACGAACAAATGCACCACACTACAAATGCAAGTAGTCACAAAAGTCACAAACGCTGCATTTCCACGCTACTGTCAGTGTAGACGTCTATCAAATCTGTCCTCCAATTCCCGTCGAGCCACAATCTATCCTCGACATCCCTAAAGAGCTCCGCCCACATGCTTTGGGAACTGGAAAGACGGCTCTCTCGAGCTGGATCCACATTCGGAGCGTTTCGGCCAACGCGGCTTGCCGCGCCCCACCCCCGAGCCAGGAGCCAGCACAAAGCTCTGAGATTATGATCCCGGCTCCTCCCGTGGGAAGAGGGGGAAAACGTATCCACACATGTGAAAGCCGGGAGGTCGAACACCAGGAGGAGAGCACAGGCAAAGCAGTTCTGAGACTGAAAACAGCGTGGAGCCGCGGGATGCTAACCCTCAGTGATTTGCACATCTCGTTCCAGTGGTTCTGGGGCTTCAGATGATCTCCTGGTAAAGGGAGAACTACAATACCCATTAACACCAGCTCCGATTGTGGGAACAGGCTTCATGGCGTTCAAAGCATTGAGAGGGGAAAATACAGTGGCTTCAGAACGTATTCATACCCCATTGATTATTTCTCTGTTGCAAAGTCAAAATAAAACATATTTACACGGGATTTTATTCTACACCTGTAGAAGTAACTTCCTATAATGTGCAAATTAAATAAAGGATGATATTAAAATGATATAAAAAACTGAAATATCACATTTACATAAGTATTCACTAACAAAACTAATTTGACTTTGCAACACAGCAAAATGAGAAATAATCAACGCGGCATGAATACTTTCTGAAGCCACTGTATATGGGTGATGACGACCTAGAGGGTAGCAAAAGCCATAAAAAATGCCTTTCCTTCTGGCACACGTGATCGTCAAGTTACCCTTTTCATGAAAAAGGTGTGTCTGGTTTATTGCTGAACCTACCTCCAGGGCTGGGCTAGAAACCATAAGTATAATTATCAAATGTGTTTTGAGCGTGATAATTATAGTGGCGTATTGTTTTTTGTTTGGCCTTTTTTCCCCCCCTGTGATCAGACCCGACACCCGAGTGAATCTCCAGACTTTAGAATGCTTCTGGATGGAAAAAAGAAAAGAAAAAAGAAAAAAAGCAAGAACAGCACTCCTATCTGTCGGGTGTTGACACGACAGCCAGTCTGCAGCTCCCATGTGATCACGTCACGCTTTTGCTGATCACATGGAAGCTGCACGGCTCTGTTTTTTTTATGGCCTGTCATATCAACACCAAATAGATTCGTATTTTTTTTTTTTCCGCTTCCCCAGATGCATTTCACACGGTCTCGGACTTTGGAGGGCCACTATGGTAAGATTGCGACGTTGTTATTGCACTCAAAAAATAACAACATGTAAACCAATATACAGTGCCCTCCACTATTATTGGCACTCCTGGTAAAGATGAGTAAAAAGGGTTAATGGTGAATTAACCATTTGGTGAATTAGCTTCATCTCACACTGAAAAAATTAGTAAGTAAAAAAAAAAAAAACCCTCATCAACAAATAATTATTTTTAATAAAACCACATGTGCCACAATTATTGGCACCCCTGCATTTATATATAATATAAAGTCATAATTTTTAATATTTGGTCGCATATCCTTTGCATGCCATGACTTCCTGATGTCTGTGACCCAATAACATCAAAAGACTCTTGATATCTTATTGACTCATCTTTACCAGGGGTGCCAATAGAGGAAAGCACTGTACATATCATTAAATGGCGCAAAGCCTACACCTGGGCCTCCTACTGTCCGCTGTCTCGGGCTGGCGGATGAAAAATGAGTCAGAGCGTCTCCCGCGGTTACACTGCAGGCGTGCGCTAGAGCTCCTTGCGCAGAGACGTGGGCTACATCTTTTAGGAGCACGTTGAGCTTTAGGGAGCCCGATCATGGTCACCATTTTACAGGAGCTAGCTTTCAATGCCCTGGCCACACTTTTCACCTCCTCCTCACCCAGACCACTGATAAACATCATACTGCTTCAGAGACGGAACAAGCGCTGCTCCCCCTCTCCGTCCCTACTCCCATTCCCATTCTCATCTTCCACATCTAATCCTATCGCTCTACTATACTATAAAACTATTGCTACCTTCCCTTCCACAGGTTAATCCCAGCGACAAAGGATAACCTATAACTGGTGTGTTACAGCCCACCCCACTGCACTTCTCATTAACCGCTATACTTGGAATGCTGGTGATTTATGAATCTAGGCCTTTTCTTGGCGCACTAATTGCAAGTTGCTCTGGATAGGAGCTTCAGCCAACTGCCGAAAATGTAAAAATTCTCAGCGTAAAAAAATGAGTGTGAAGATTAAGGAAGAACACGGCTCCACGGCTGCAGCTCGTTTGCTGGTTCAGGGACATGCGGTCATGGTCGGGGCGGTAACGCAGTAAAAGCCCATTTGTACTTACCGTTTATGGGCAGAGGGCTGTCTCCCCCAGGGTGTGTGAATCCCAGTCGCCCTGGAGAAAGGACAGATACCAATCAGCACAGTAAAATCAGGACCCACCATTTTTTACAAAGAGGACATGAGTTGAAAAATTTAGGAGCATGCTAATGCATCCCAATTAGTAGATGCAGTTAGCAAGTTAGCCTGCATTATGCATTTGCGTATCAGGCACCTTGATCCAGGGCTGCATTTGTCTTAGAGTATATTTTACATGTTACCCATTTATACAGCCGGACGCTTTCTTTTTCAGCTTTTTATATTTAACACGTGCCTTTGATCCTTCCTACTAGAACGAAGCGGAGAGAGAAAAACTGGCTCCAAAGAGAAGCCACTGTGCCACTCTTCCACAGTAACCGCAAACCTTCTGCCAATACGAAAGCCTTTCAGCCGCCACTTCTGTTCAAATTCGAGGTCACCCAGAGCACAGACCGTCTCGGGCGACTCCGTCTCCGACACAAGAGTGACGGCACAGACGGCAACTCTCAGAAAGAAAAAGAACCACCGGCAGAAGCTCCATCATAGGGTGGAGGTCTGACTTCAGCAATTTGGGGCAGAAGACCACTTTGGCACCGTCAGACTGAACATCATCCCTTTCGGGAAAGACGACGTGGGAAACCTAACGTGCGAAACCGGCGACTGTCGATTCGGGGACGTGATGGAAGGAACCCTATCAGACAAACGGAATAACCGGGCCGCACTGATAAATATCAAAGAATTTAAAAGACTGGGAGCAGTTCTGAGCCACAGAAAAAGTGAGTGAAGCGCAAAAACAGCTTTAAAAAATATATATATTCAAGTCTCTCACGGCCTCAATCTGTCCTAGTTTTGCCATTTTGTCTGTGCATACTCACATTATACTCGGCAGGTCCACCACGCAAGGATAACTTGCACTTATACATGTTCGTGGGGGAGTTCAATGTGGCACCTCACTCAAGAGCGTGACTCAGGATTAAAGCCGGCAGCCCCTGGTCACAGAATCCCAAGGGCCAAAGCCGCACTTCAGTGCAGCACTCAGTGCTGTCGCACGCTTTCAGCTCGAAGGAGAGAGGGGTCGGATCAGGCAGGGTTCTCCTCTGTGCACCACATGCAGAGAGTGGAGGATTACGCCCTTCCCCTTAAACGTGGGCCCGTGATAGAGCGCGTCGGGGTGGTGGTGTGGCACGACACGACGCGGGCTGCTGGGTCCGTACAGTGGGCGGGGTCTGTTGGCGCTGATGTGACCGTACGGCTGTGTCACCGCACCTTCTGCGCGGAGCACTCTCCCAGGGCGTCACGTGACAGATGAAGCCTGTCGCCTCGCTCGCTTGCTTCTGCATGCAGTGTGTGTGTGTGTGTGTGTGTGTGTGTCTGTGCGAGAGAGACTTTTGGGACTTGAGCGCTGTGTGACTTTTGAAGGCTAGCCGTCTTCTCCACCCTTATACTGTGATTCACCTCAGCCAAGCACAACCCACTTTACCCACTTATACTACCAGATGCAGAAACAAATCACATCATTTCTTCAAATGTTGCGGTGGTGTAGGAGGGGAAAAAGAATTCAGTTACGGAAAAGACAGCAGGCAAAAATCTTTAACTGAACGCTCAAATTATGCTACTGCCAACAACTCTTCAAGAGCAATAGCTAATGTGGATGCTTGAACCATGCTCCACTTCACTTATCTAACATACAGTGGGGCTCACAAAGCAGACCTATATCAAATGTTCCATTGAGAGAGATGTGGTCCTTCTCCACCCCCAGGCTTAGACACTGCAGCCCCCACCAAGTGCATCCTGGATCAGCCTAATCCAAGAAAGCACCCAGTGAGTTAAGGCCCTTTACAGCCACTCAGCCTTCCTCAGCCGCAGTGAGCGCTAGGCTAGGCTAGGCTAGGCATCTTAAACCCCACCGGGGTTTACTGAATACTGAATTTTTCTATACAAGAGGAAAGAGGGCGTACCCTGCCTCGGCAGTGGTGCCGGGTAGGAGGGGACTCGTCGCTCACCAAGGGGGGGTTTGTCGGGATTTTAGGTCGCGGTAAAAAGGCAGTTGAAACAGCCCTGCTCTAACAAATTGCTTTTTGCAGCCGCACGCAATATTTTTTTTATGAAAGCTTTTTATAACTTGTCCGACATTTTAAGGTGCAGAGAAATCGGAACGGAATGACCCCAGTAAAACTTCACTAACGTTCATGGGAGTGGACTTGAATGAAATGTGGCACAATAGATAGAAGCACACTGCAAGATGCACACAGAGGGTGGAACGCATTTTGGACGCAAGGAGAAGGAGGTTGCGCTGCATGGTTGAAAATAAATGGCCTGTCACTTTCTTATTATTATTTTTGCGATTGTCTCGTGCCCTTTCACACTACGGAGTGGACAGGGGGGTTTACGATGTGAAGAGTGGCCGTTGCAACCGGGTGCGCTGAAAGCATGAAGCATTAGCATGAAGCTTTAGCTTACGTTAGTGTGAAGCTTTAGCTTGCGTTAGCGTGAAGCTTAGCTTCGTTATCGTGAAGCTTT
This sequence comes from Ilyophis sp. 1 JC-2022, assembly GCA_022702515.1. Taxonomy (NCBI): domain Eukaryota; kingdom Metazoa; phylum Chordata; class Actinopteri; order Anguilliformes; family Synaphobranchidae; genus Ilyophis; species Ilyophis sp. 1 JC-2022. Next base: position 29,941,473 of record CM040401.1, read on the forward strand.
AGCTTGCGTGAGCGTGAAGCTTTAGCTTGCGTTAGCGTGAAGCTTTAGCTTGCGTTAGCGTGAAGCTTTAGCTTGCGTTAGCGTGAAGCTTTCAAACTAGATAGTACACCCATAAGAAAATCAGGTGAAGAGCCTGCGCTGTGTAAACAAGGTTACGACTGAGATAACGAGCGTGCCAAACTCCAACTGCACCTGAAGGCATCAGAAATATGCACAATAGCTGATCGAGCCATTTTGGATCAAATGGAAAAATTGCCCTGGAAAGATGCACTGCTTGAATCGCACCCAAATTCAGCATAAATAGGATGGATAGGATGGGTATAATGGGTAGGATGTGTTGCATACATTTGAAAAGAATCTTCACATGCATTTTTCAGGCATTGTCAAACATTTTGCCTGTACTAGACAGCAATACAGATAAATGCATATTGAATGCATATTCCATCAAAATATTTTTTTTAAAATAAACAAATAAAAAATTTGACACCCAAACACAAATAACACAGAACGATGCCAACCCACACAATCCCTTCGCGGACCGCTCTTTTAATAGCAACACATTTCGATTTGATTAGTCTCACCTTTCAAGGAATCCTGCTCCGCCCTCATGATGTCGATGAGGGAATTCTCCAGAGAGTGCATGTTGAAGCCATCGAACGAGCGGGTGCGCTCCTGCCAAAACAACGGGTGCGTCAGAAATCAAGTTTTACATTATGCTACTTCACCCAGGAAATCCTTTTCACACACAGATTTTTCTTGACTGCTGAAAAACTCTTCAAGGAAGTCATTCACCTTTATTTCGTTGCTCTGTGTTGCCCTTAAAGGAAATTATCATCATACATGTCAATTACCAGAAGCATTTTCCACTCTCTCCAACTGGACTTCCTGCTGCGCTTATACACATGATAAATGACAGATCAAGCTTAGAGATTTCCCTTTTATTTATTTATTTTAGGCATCTGTTGGGTTATTCTGGAAACATGCGATGCACGGAGAACGGCTGTAGAAGAGGAGCTCTGGCTAGGCCTGTGCAGAACATGCGAGAGCATAGAGGTGCAGGCTGACGACAGAGGTGAACTTTAACCATCTGGAAAAGGGCTGACGCCAGTTTAAAAAAAAAAAAAAAAAAAAAAAAAAGCTGGAAATGTTCAATTCCTCCACGTAGTCAGACGTAACGTGGCAAACCCGACCGATGCCAATGTTTTTGTAACGTTTTCGCAACCTCTCCGGGAGGAGAGCAATAGCCGTGAGTCCTCTAGCAAATAAAAAAATAAAAAATGATGCAGGTCAAAGCAGGGCAGTTGGGTGCAATATGCCACATGATGTAGAAATGACATTTTGTAGCAGTTTGACAGTCCCAACGTTTGACAGAAACGGCACGCCAGGAGATAGAACAAGATAGAACAGACACAACCCAGCAGCACAGAGGTGAGCCCCGGCCTGAAGATTCGTTCCAATAAAAAAATTGAAAAATAACACAGATTCACCAGCAAAGACAAGATTCCTATTCTATCATAGATACAGAAACAAAAAAACAATAAGCAGGGCTTCAGATATTCTGATCAATATTGATTGGCGCCAAAGTGATTGTTTATGCAACTTAGCATGTCGTGACATATTAAGTTATTCCAAAGCTTTCTCACGTGTAAAGTTAATGCAAAGTGACAGGTATTTTTATGGCTACACAAATCGCACGCATACATTTATAACCACAAACTGAACACTACGCCTGCACAACAAAGTGTTTTTGCCTGCCTGATGAGGTGAGTGAAGCTCCATTTAGTGCTCTAGAATTCACCACCCCCCCACCCGGCAAAAGGTAGCGACAGTTGCTAAGCAGATGAGTGGACCAGCCCAGCTGTCGTAAAGTATTTGATCAGTGTTCCCAGAGCAGCTGATCCCGGCTCTTCATAGCTCATCCCCCTCTCCGTTTAGACGCCTACATCCACACATAGGAGCCCCCTGAGAACACAAAAGCTGGCTGACTCACAACAGGGAAGTACAACTTTTTTTGTTCCCCCAAAAAAAGTCTGAGCCCTATCAAGACTGCATACAGAACATCCAATCCGGCAGTATCACGGCACACAGCGATCGACTGTTAACCTTCATTTTTTATTTTTTGTATTTTTTTTTTGAAGAAAAAATAAATAAATGAATGACCTACATTCAATGTAATGACTGTTCCCTTTCTGCCCATCCATCATATAGGCTAAGTTTTTAAGTACTATATGCACAAATTAAGGCGTCTTGATGGTCAAATACAATTAATTAACAATTATTCCACAATGTCAAAGCTGAATTAATGAAAAGACAAGAAGGGGGCCCAAAGCTCGACACAGTTGTTTTCCTTCTTTTCCTTTTTTTTTGGTCACCGGTCAAGGCATGTCAAAGTCTTCCACATTAAATCACCCTAAATCCCATTATAATCCAACTTTCCTGCAGGGGGTCGAAAGGCAGGGGGTGCGGAATCTTTTCCACGGGGGCCGGAGCTGACTGGCGATCCCGTAATTAAAAAGTACAGCGCCTGGCCCGCCCTCGCTTAAGACGTCCGATACTTTTGCCGCTTTTGAAGCGTGTGCGAGGCGCTTCCTGTTTCTAATGAGGGGGAACGACAGCCTTCGGATCCCAGGAACATTCGGCCTCAGAAGCGACCGCGCTCCAGTCACAGCTTCCCCTCGCTGTTGCTGGGACGCCAACGTGTTTTTTGTTTTGTTTTGTTTTCTAAACTGGTGCTGCAATTAAATCGCAAAGCCTGTAGCGTCCCCTGGAAATCTTCATTACCAAGCAGCATCGTCAGTATTGTGCTTGTTTAAACAAACAAATGACTGGACACCGACGGTCTAAATGTGAAAATGTTTAAAATCACAATATCAGCTGGTGAGCAGCATTGCCAGTATCTTAACTTCTCATTGTAATGGTGCTGCACTTTGATAATCCACTAAATGGCCAACTAAACCACACAAAACAAGGTTAATCCTAACCCTCAAAATCCAGAATTGAAAAACTACACAATCTGCTCCACAATGCTTTAAAAAAAACAAGCTTACACAAGCTGTTAAGTAAACCAAGTTTGAATATTACATAGACATAATAAATAAATGTAGCCTAAGCTTTCAATGAGAGCAAACTCAAAAAATTCCTGAGCAAGTTGCTAAGGGCGACGTCCAAGTCCCACGCAGAGAACTTCCTGCTTTTAATATGCAACAAATTATATTGGGGAATAACAACCACAGAGCAAAAGATACAGTGGATAATGCAGAATTAAAAATAATTTCATAAAATGGAGGCCTGAGAACCCTATACGATGTCACCTATTCTTTTGATAGAATCCCATCTTACTCAACAGATTTCATTTTATTTTTTTAATTAATGAGGAAATGAGAGCTGATTCACACACAGGCATCAGACTACTTTTTCCTGAATGTAACTTTAAAAAAATGTCCTTAACAAACTTCTGCAGTGCACCGTTCTAACGTGACACATTGTGTGCATTTAAAACACTCAACCAATGCTGGGTGATCCATGGTAACCTTTTTATTTAGCATGTCTATCGGAGGTAGCTTACAAAGCAGGCGACCATGATGGACAAAGCAGGTCAGGCCAATTGAAAGGGAGCCAATATGATGTCTAGGCTTCCAGAAAGTTCCAATGCCCAGTCGGTCTGACTGACAAACATGGATGCGCTCAGTCAGGAATGCCTGTTGGCTCTGGAAGAGACATATTTTTTTGCCCTGGAATGGCTTGTTATGTGATGATGGATTCCCCCATTTTAAGAAAATGCCTATGAGTTTAACGTAAGCGTAGTTTTTTTTATATTGCAGTTCCTGTTCTTTTTAAAGCAGCTTGTGCACTTTAGCCTTCGCAGCACACCAGAGACTTAGGCGAGAAAAGTCTAAAATAGTTTGCTACAGCAGAAATGGTGCTTAGAAGCTACTATCCAATTTTCCTTTATGATTGACTAACCATCACGGAGCACCACTGGTACACATCCAGCCCCTGGAGTCTGGGATAACCGGCAATGGGGGAAGGGTTAATCAAGGTTATTTGACAAATGGGGTACCTGGCTAAAATAAGGAGAACCTGGACCTCCCCTGAGCACAGAAAAAGGTTCTCCGTCTCTTGTCCGGCTATGAATCTGCCTGTGTGCGCGCACTATTTTTAGAGCCCTCGCCAGGAGGTGCTGTCAAACACTGCCCCGCCCCCACCCCCCGCTGATGCGTCTCCACAAATCCCTCAGAGATGACACAGGTCCTAAGCAACCGCCGATTGTTTACCGCGGCCACCTGCTCCTGGACCCCATTCAGAGACAATCGCACCTCTCGGAGCGGTCAGAAACAAACGCCAAAAATGCAGCCCAGCCTGCAAAGCAAACAGCCGAGCCCTTCGTTTGTCTCTGGCTTCACCCGATCGCGGATACGGCCCCGGGGCGGTTACCCTGGGCCCAGCTCCACAAACGGGCGGACTCGTTTGGTGCTCCTGCAATCTCTATTGTTATAGTAACGGCACATAGATGGGTCCAACTGCTTTTCTTTGCTCCATGTTAATTATAGCTCACCTGCGTCAGCAGTCACCCACCCCCACCCCCACCCCCCTCCCCCCACAGCTGAGGGGGATCAGTGGCCCCTGGAACTGACCACTTTAAACTTGAGCAGATCGGAGACATCCATCGCCATTCTACAGTTGGATAGAATGGGAGGTGGGGGAAAATGTGGCCAGGAGCCGTGTATAAAATGATCCACTTCACTCCACTATTAATTTGGCAACATTGGCGCTGAGGCTCCAAGTAAAACCTGCTGAAATTGACAGTTGGACCGTGTGTGTTCTGGTAAAACACAGCGTCGGGGCTTCGTCTGCATGTCATGTCCTGTATTGCGCAACACAGCATAGCTTGTAAAAATGTACATGTTATCGGGTAAAGAGATTTGAAAATAGACAGATCTCATTTCTCAACCAGCTTCTGTTCAGTCGCACTCAAACTGAAGGGGGCTCCTTTAAACGCCGGGCCGGCGCGAGCGGCGGAGGGGAGGAGGAGGAGGAGGAGGAGAACCAGGGACACAATCCACCGCCTGTTCTCGGTAATAAACTGGAAACTCTGTGGTGTGAGCTTGGACTCGGCCTCATGCGACAACAGCAAGGCATGTGATTCTGGGAAATGCGCCTGTGTGCTCGCTTGTTGTTTGATTCGGCTACAAACAGGGGAGGCAGAGACCTTCGTGGCAAGGGGAGGGGGGAGGGGGGGGGGGAGATCTGCAAATATCCACAAAAGCCCCTCAGAGCAAACAAACCAAAGGGGATTGTGAAAATAGGTAAGCTACCGCGTGAATTAAAACAGCACCCCGATACTTCTAAGAATGAGACTGAGCGAGTCCGGACTCCGGAGATACAAGTACTGCTGCTGAAACTCCCTGGGCTATGAAGCTTTAAATACATTTTTACAAATTTAAAATTTTAAACTTTAAAAATATTTTATATGTCTATACACATTTCATAAATTTTGTTAAAGGAAATAATTCCCTGGAGTTACCAAGCATATCATGTATTGCAGCAACAAGCTAATTATACAGCAGAAAGACAGGAGGAAAATGGGTGCAAATCAATCCAATGAAAACGTCCAGCTACTCTGAACACAATTAAGCCATTTGTTCTTTTATTTCCTCACTTTACCGACTGTGCAACCAGAGACTGCAACACAGTTTTCAATAACATTGTTTCAGTTACTTTAAACATACATGCATTAAACAAGATAAGAGGAAGGCAGAGAAAAGGGGGGAAGGAGGGGGGGGGGGAGAGAGAGAGAGAAGAGAAAGAAAGAGAAAAATAGGTGTCCCAATTCTGCCTGACCGCAATACTTCTGTCTGACTGGCCTTTCCTCTGCCTTCAGAAAAGCCCACTGCTAAATCCTCCACCTGCCTTAGAGTGCAATTCCAATTACATGACAGCAGGATATCCTCCCGGAAAAGCTAAAACTAAAACTTCCCGCTGGGCCAGGCCAATGTGACAACAACCCGGCATGCCTGGTGCAGCACCCTGAGGCTTTGCAGGGTGTCAATACCACCAGCTCCACACACCACCCCCCACCCCCCACCCCTGATCAATAGACATAAACTAAACCTTGTGCTCTCCTCCATCTTAATGCTGCCGGTCAATACCAGCCATTTGGGAATGTGCAGGAAAATCCCGCTACGGATAAGGGGAGGAGCAGAGAGAAAGGCCACCCTCTCCTTACCGTTAGTTTCAAAGGCAAAAGCACACTGAAATAGAATAAAACGCATCATAAAAGGCTGCCAGTGGGCGCGTCTGCCAATTTAGATCCCAAGCTGCAATTTGGCGGTGCAGTAATTATCAGCTATCACCTGACTACGCAAGTCATCGTGGGAAGCCAGGAAGTGCGATATTATCTTTTTTTGGCCTCTCGGTTTTCCTCGAGCCACGACGTTTCTTTAAAACGGGGGTGGTCAATCCTCTGCTTTCTGCCAATTTTGTTCACGTCTCTTAACTCGGGTGTGATGCGGCTCACAGGGCCAGCGGCACCGGCGCATTACTCATCAGGGCCTGCGACATTTAGAGCGCGCGGCTTTGATCCATCGCTGCGGAGCATCCGTCAAACGAGGCCCGAGAGAAGGCCTTAATCGGCGAAATTAGACCGGGAATCCGGCTCCAGCCCAGTCGAGGCGTGGGGTGAGCCGGCCTCGCCTTCTCCAAACGCTCTTTGAAAAGAAATCACACAAAAAAGGCTCACCTGAAACGGGAAGATGTTCTCATTCCTGCTCATGCTCTCCTCCATCCAGGACTTGGGGTTGAACCCGGGGTTGCCCCGGGAGTACTTCTGCGACGGCATGTGGTTGTTGGGGAACGTCTTCTTCAACGGGGAGATGGAGTTGAGGGGCGTCACCCCTCGGCGGTAATCTCGGCCCTGAGACCCGCCCCAGCCGCCGTAGCCTCCGCCGGGGCTCCAGGACGTGGACGAGGGGGTGGGAGAGGGGCTTTGGTAGCTGCCCCATGGCGAGGGAGGCTTATTCAGGTTATTCGACAAATGGGGCAACTGGCTGAAAGCAGCATTCCTGTGGGGGAAGGGTGGTGGGTGGGGGCTGGCCGGGGACCGGCGGTGCTGTTGGTGCTGGTTGTGGGGGTGCTGGAAGTGAGGGTGAGGAGGGTGGTGCTGGGACAGGGGCCCGATCTGGGGAGAGAAGTTCCCCCCGAACCCCGGGCTTACGTGGTGCGAGAAATTCTGGAACAGGAGCGGACCGTTGTTGGCAGAGGCGGCCGGATTGAAGAAGCTGACGTCTTCGTTTATGATGGTGGATGGAGTCGGGGGGATAGCAGCCGACCAATTGTTGAAGCCGGTTAAAGAGGAGGACGTGCTGGACTGGGCTGTGGTCCCCAGGCCTGTGGTCTCCTGGTAATCGAACGCGGTCAGAACAGGGGACTCGATCCGCAGTTTCTCCTTCCCATTGTTATTATCCGCAGTGCCGTTCTCTCCTTTGCCCTCCTCAGATCTCACCTTTTCAAGCTCAGATATGATGCCAGTCTCCTGGTGGCCGGGAGACAGTTGCTGCTGCTTTTCTTGCGTTTCTTGTATTTCCTGCTGCTGTTGGGTTTTAGTTTTTTCTGACCCCAGAATTTCATCTTGCATGTTGCTGTGCGCAGCTGCTGCAGGGAACAGCCAGGCTGAACCACCATTACTGCCACTGCCAGTCGTGTTATTTATAAAAGCTGCAGGACTCTGAGACGCATTCTGATGATGATGCGGAGGTTGCAGATGCGGGTGGATTCTTACTGGGAAAGCGGACTTGTTACCAGTGTTGTTTTGTACTAAGACTCCAAACCCGTAATCCCCCATTTATATTGTGCAATAGCTATATTTCCCAAACAATATTCTATTCCGTTTTCTTTATTTCCTAAAAGAGAAACGACAAATGAGAAAAGGCGAGAAGTTAGCCACAAAAATCGGTCTATCGAATTGGGTTAAATGTCCATGCATTGCAAGCCAAATCAAACAGCGATTCGTTTCAGCAGGATCGCCAGTCAGTACATTATATAGCACGGCACACAAAAAAGAACAGCGCTAGCTAGCTATTGCCTCAGCTAACGTTTGCTGACTAGGCAGCTAACCAACTTGGCTCTCTTCGCTATTTTACTAAGAAAATGGCAAGGTCGCCGGGTGGCTAGCTCAGTTAGCTAACCACTGCTGCTGACGACATGTTAGCTGGTAAGCTGGCTACATGCAATTAACTGGCTAACCATCTTAACGGTGAGAAAACAAGCAATATATTCGCGTAGCTAGCCGGCTACAATTAATTGCTCCGTCCTTGCTGCCTGGCTAGCTAACAAGACATCTAATAATAGCATCGTGACGTTTCAATAAAATACACTGGCGACTCCAAATATATTAGCAAGCTAGCAAGCTAAGAGCTAACGAACATACGGGTCACAGGACCCGATACGCCAGCTCACGAGATAGCTAAAGTTATTTTTTTTCTCGTCAATGCATTTATCCGATTTTGCCTGTAAAGTCTAGCTATGCATTTAAAGAAAACTAAAGCAACGAATACACAAGTGATCTTGCCTGCTAGCGAGCTGGCTTGCTAGCTGTCGAATTTCCTTCCTTTTTTCCCTGCAAACACCTTGGCTATCCAGTCTCGACCCTTTTAAGTACAGGGAAATGTTGATGACGTCTTCTGTTTGTTCAGGATTTAGGTCAATTCCCCCCCTATTTCAATTGCCCTTAATGTAAATCTTTAACATACACACTTCGATAAAGGCTAGTGTTAAAACCGACATCGGGTTTAATCAAGAATAAAATGACTTTTTTTCACCTTTTTATACCCTTGTCTTCCAACCAAGCGACGTCCCCGACGAGATCCGTTGCTGTATTTACCACAGAAATGAACTGCAGAGCCTGGGATTAGTACTATGTAATTTCTAGAGACGTGATGCCTCCCTATAATTCTGTTACATAAAAAATAAACCCCGTGCCTTGCTAGCAATATTTTCCGTCTTGACGTGTCCTGCTTGCTCAATGACACAACCTTCTCTTCAGCTAGCTAGCTAGCCGCTAACCTTATTTATCAAACAAATTTTACGTCATCGGTAGTTCCTTGGATTTCAATGGAGCTAGCAATAGCTATTTTAATTGGCTTTCACTAAAATGTGTTTATCTGCCAGTTTCATTGTTTTGTGGTGTCAGTCCTGTTCGTATTTCGGCGTTTCTTTCTCTGCCACCGTAATTCTTCACCGCTGTCCTTCTATCCTCAGAGCAGACCGAAGCTAAATGACAGCCAGTCCAGTCGCGATACACTTCCGGCTATAACCCCTCCCCTTTTTTCTAACTCCACCCACAGAAGTTTCAGAAATGCTGCGCACGCCTGCAGTCAGCGACGTTCAATTGGCCACAGCCTAGGAAGACGCACCCATCTTTCCTGCATTAAAAAAAAAAACACAATGATGTCTCCTCCCTTTAAGGTCAGCTGGCTTACAGTAGACCCGGCTTCCTCGAACTATACGCCTGGTAAGGTCTTGAGGAACTAATGGGAATGGACAGGCAACTTTTACATTCCTTGCACGACAGCAATCGACTATTGAAGGAGCAGGCTGTACAGGAGCACTCCACCCAAAAAATACATTACTGACGGGATCTGCCTGGCAAAGTCAGAAACTGCCGGGACTGGTTTTTATTGTTTCTTTGCTCAGATGATTTTAAAGAAGGTCATGCTAGCAATCTAGCTGTGAAGCTAGCAATCTCACTTTGTTGAAATATCTGCCAAGCAGCACGCAACAATATAATATTTAACAAATAATTATGCATTAAGGAAATATTAATATTCAATAAAAAATTATGCATTAAGGAAAGGATATTTTCCAGTTGTATTGACTATAAATTCCAGGTTCTCTAAATTGTGTAATTTGTTTTATGTTGTGTATGTATCATTTTTTATGTTCTTGTCAGTCCTCTTCGTAATATGGCATGCTGCTTTACATTGAAATCTTTATAGGACAGTTTGGACAACACCATCAACTAAATACAAGTAAGACTATTCATGAATATTCATAAATGGCCAAAAATCTACTTATGCAGCTGCATAATTAGTCAAATGTCTACATGTATACAGTTTTCTATTTTCAAATTGTATTGTTGTTACCACACCCTTCAGTAGCACTTAAAGGTGGAGATTAAATTTGCAGTTTCACAGAAGTAATACATTTCTCTCGTGGGATAAAAATTATAAAATAATTCATGGCACTTAAATGAACAGGCTGAGGTCAACAAGTTAAAGTATGAAGAGCGCTCTTCAACAGTGCCACTAACTCTCTGTCCCTGTCCATTTTAGGGAAGTGGTATCAGACTCATTACCAGTAGAACTACAAATTGACAGGTCAAAGAGCACAATGTATCTTCAGCAGAACAGTTGTGGTCACAGACAGAGATCTCATTCAAATAAGCTGCTCTTACTTTCTGCCCATTATCAAGCCTTTCTGGCTTGATTATTTCACCTGAGTCAGGCCCGGTCTTACAGAAACAAAGGCCAGATTGATTTAAAGATTGATTTAAACCAACTGATACACTGTACTTTGTAAAAGATATGATGTTTGAGTGGAGTTGTTTTGTTTTTTTGTTAAAAAGTGGAGTTAAAAAGTGATGAAAGGTGATTGGCTTGTTTTCATACAAACATATACTAAACTTAGATAAGCAATCCGTCCGTGTCATTAAGGGTTTAGACCTAGTTAAATTCAAATGTTTGTGATTATCTGCTACCATTGCGGTGTTTGTGTCTGTGTGTGTGTTTGTGTCTGTGTGTGTGTGTGTGTCTGTGTGTGTGTTTGTGTCTGTGTGTGTGTTTGTGTCTGTGTGTGTGTTTGTGTCTGTGTGTGTGTTTGTGTCTGTGTGTGTGTGTGTCTGTGTGTGTGTTTGTGTCTGTGTGTGTTTGTGTCTGTGTGTGTGTGTGTCTGTGTGTGTGTGTGTGTCTGTGTGTGTGTGTGTCTGTGTGTGTGTGTGTGTGTCTGTGTGTGTGTGTGTGTCTGTGTGTGTGTTTGTGTCTGTGTGTGTTTGTGTCTGTGTGTGTGTTTGTGTCTGTGTGTGTGTTTGTGTCTGTGTGTGTGTGTTTGTGTCTGTGTGTGTGTTTGTGTCTGTGTGTGTGTTTGTGTCTGTGTGTGTGTTTGTGTCTGTGTGTGTGTTTGTGTCTGTGTGTGTGTTTGTGTCTGTGTGTGTGTCTGTGTGTGTGTTTGTGTCTGTGTGTGTGTTTGTGTCTGTGTGTGTGTTTGTGTCTGTGTGTGTGTTTGTGTCTGTGTGTGTGTTTGTGTCTGTGTGTGTGTTTGTGTCTGTGTGTGTGTTTGTGTCTGTGTGTGTGTTTGTGTCTGTGTGTGTGTTTGTGTCTGTGTTTGTGTCTGTGTGTGTGTTTGTGTCTGTGTGTGTGTTTGTGTCTGTGTGTGTGTCTGTGTGTGTGTTTGTGTCTGTGTGTGTGTTTGTGTCTGTGTGTGTGTTTGTGTCTGTGTGTGTGTGTGTGTCTGTGTGTGTGTGTGTTTGTGTCTGTGTGTGTGTTTGTGTCTGTGTGTGTGTTTGTGTCTGTGTGTGTGTTTGTGTCTGTGTGTGTGTTTGTGTCTGTGTTTGTGTCTGTGTGTGTATGTGTGTCTGTGTGTGTGTTTGTGTCTGTGTGTGTGTTTGTGTCTGTGTGTGTGTTTGTGTCTGTGTGTGTGTGGCTCAGGTAGAGGACAATGCAGCATTTGTATTCAGGGATTACATTACAGAGGATCACGATGCAACACCAATTGCCTCTTAAAAATTCAGGATGCAATCAGCCTGAAACCACATCAGACCCAAAGCATAGTTTCAAATTCACTCAAATTCACAGTTGTCTCAGTTTTTACTCCTCTTCTTGTAAAAATGGAACATACGCCTCTGCTTTCCTATACTGTGTGTGTGAACTGCATCTTTTGCTTTGTGTGGGGGGGGTCAAATATTTTCTCTGATCATATTCCCAACTACTTCCCACAGTTTGCCTGTTCATTGCACATATGGATATTGTTTCAGTATCTATACACCTGCATTGTTATAACTGCACAGAAGCTATTCATTGGGGACCTCGGTGCATGTATGCCCTCCTTTGCCAATTTATTTTCCAATTCCGCAGCTTGCTCCCATGGATACTTAATCACTCATGGTGACGACACTGAGACGACTTAGAAGAGACTGTCTGATATACATATTTCATTCTCAGCAGGAAGAGGTGTCAGAGTTTGTAGGTAAATGGATTGTAGAAATGAATAACCCGTTCTACCGGCCTCCTCCAGCCAGAAACTACTCTCCTTTTTCCTTACCAAACAAATCGGTTGCGAGCACATACACAGGAAAAGCGCCATACATATTTATGAACGCTTCCTGGATGAGTGGGATTTTTATTTTTGTCGCACTATATAGAGATGACCAGGAGGCACCTTGTCATCTGCACCATGCAAATAAGGCCTTGTTTTGCCTTCCTATTTTATATCACAACAGTGCAGGCAAGGGTATGAATAAAACATTTATCCCATTGAAAAATGTATTACCCCTACCTAAGGCAAATTATGGCGCAATTTCTCCTAGAGAGTCGGGATAGACTGAAATGAAGCCGCATTGTATTGTGTAATACCTATGGAATTGCGCAGCATGAAATATTTAACTTGTGCACATACACCAAACAAAGCAATCAGCACCAGCTCGTGCTACTGGGAGCCAGTTTCTCCTCAACGTGAGAGCTTGTGAATTCAGCAGGGCTCAAATGGGAGGGGCGCACGCACCTCAGGTTTTTACTTGCTGATTGATTGTTTATTTATTCATGCGCAGAGACAAGCTATACAACTTTCCCCCTCCACTGCCCATATCTGTCCTGTTGTGTGTGCTCTGCGGCTCTGTGTACAGTATAAATACGCCTGCCAACAAAGGAACCGTCTGCATATTATCTTTGTGATACTACCAGCTGTCCTGCATTTATAGCAAACCAGCACTAGCTTGTTTTCGGTCTCAATCGGTCTATGAAGTAAGGTTTTGTTTATCCGTTTGTAAAAGGAAGGCAATTACATTCCTACTCCTTGTTCTGAGCATGTTTAGTGTGCGTTGTCTGCTCCCTATTTGTTCAAAATTGTTACCCCCCCCCCCTCCAGGGATGAAATACTAATTAACCAGTAGAGGCCAGGGCGGAGACACATCTCAGTGTTTATGGGGAGGAATGCGGCGCGTCCACGTCATAGCGGCATTCGCCGTGTCGCCAGTCCCCTGAGAGGGGAGGAATATGTGACGCTGAAGCAGCTGGGGCTGATTGTACCCCAGGGACCCATGTGCCAGGTGTTGTGTTGTGTTGTGGGGGGGGGGGGGGGGGCAGATTTCGAGGGCCCAGTGACAGCCAAGCCCCCAGTACATGCGTATCGGATTGAGGTCCCCGGTCGCCGCTGCAGGCGCACAAGGAAACGTCGACCCTGCTCGCGGTTGACATCGGCCGGGCCACCCAGTTTGACTCCTCTCTCCTCTGTCGCACTGTTGCTGACGAGGCCAAACTGAAAAAAATAAAAATCCAGGCTGAAGTGCTGAGTAAGCCCGACCGCAGCGTCCTCCAACCCAGGGTGGAGATGGCGCAGAGTGGGCCTCATCAATAATGCAAATTCCTACGACGGGCGGTATCCATAGAGACGGCAGGTTAGGTTTCTCATCTCCTCCGAGGGATGGAGTTACACGCCCAGAGCGCACTGGCAGCTAATGGGAGATTCAGGCACTTTGATTCAGAGACGCCCTTGCGCGAGGTTTTGTTGGGTTGGCTTCCCTCTGTTGATATTGTCAAATTGGTTTATTTTTTTCAATTTGGTAAGCCTGAGATGCTTGGCTGGCAGCACGGTTAGCAAGCACAGTACGTGCACGCCTTGTTAATAAGTGCTCTACGAAGGTCACTTTCAGCTTTGCAATGAGTATTTTTGTTGTAGTTTATCTTTATTTTGTCGCAGCTATAACTGGAACAGGAGTTGTTAATTCTGGCTCCTGTACAGCTTTAAATTTGTCCTGGCCCAACAACCCTCTTCACATATTTTGTTTTCTAATCTGCCTGTTCCAATACAATCTCAAGCCTCAAGTTTTTGTACTTACAAAGCTTACCTAGTTAAATTCTGAGGCAAAATGGTACATGTCTGTGGTTCCTCTTTTGACCTTCCATTATGTTTTTGGCCTTGTGTTGGCCTGACAAACTTTTGTCAGAACAATCTACCTACAAATATTTCAGTGGCATTACTCAGACAGACAGAATGGGCTTTATAGTTTGTTACATTCAGGGGTTTATTTTTGAAGAGAGCAGTTGGCCTTTCAATACAATTGGAAAATGGGCTTGGCTTCGGTGGAACAATTGATTTCCTGCCTGTGCTTCTGCAGGACTGTTACGGTGTTTGACCTCAGCTCACAGAGTTCACTGTCTGGTGGATTGATGGATATGGTCTGATCGACTGGGTTATAGCACATAGATAATCTGTATCAGTTTGTTCAAATGTCTATGTTGCTATCTCTCTGAATAGCCTAAATCCCATGTTTATGACTCACATGTTTTGCCTTGCATCTGCCCACCCTGTAAACAGAAAATCGATACACCCCTCTCCAAACTGGAAACTGGTATCCGCCATAGCTTTGTCCTCGGTTTTGAGTGCATGGCTGCTGAGCAGTAGCTGCAAATATAAATGCATATATGCATATGTCCCAGCATGCAAACTCACAGAACGACTGTCCTGTTGTTAAACTAATTAACTGATGGTTAATTGTTGTTTTTTACATCATTATTATTGAAATTGTGCATAGTTAATTGTCTTGCATGTGAAAGCCAAATAACCTGTTAGAATAAATAATATATAATTGAAATTGAATAAACACAATATGAAATATGTCATATATGAGCATGTGTGTGTGTGTTTTTGTTGTGTCTCGTTATAAAACACAGCACTCTGTTCCTAACACAGTGGAAAGAAGGTGAACAGAAACCGCAGCTGCAAAAGAAAGAAGAAATCTTTGCATCAATATATGCTGACACAATTGTAAGAAAGATCATTTTGTAGCATTCGACAAGGCACTGGGATGAATATTCATCCATTCTGAATATGTAGATAATAATGTGCATGTGCCATGTGTCTTGTTCTGATAAGAAGAGATATGTCACAGTGTTTCCAAAGCCTATCAGTGTACTAATGTGGGTGTCTCAGTTCAGTGTTCTCACTCACCTAAATGGGCTCAGCTTTCCTTCCTCTGTTTAAATGATTTCAGAATGCTCTCATTTAGCTGTGCAGGGACGTCCTCCATTGTGGGCAAGCGTTACCACGCGGGACCCAGAGAAGCAGCTGTTCCCTGGTTTTCTCCGGGGGTGTATTGGGGGTAGTATTTGACTGCACCTCCTGGAGAGGGGGGTGGGGCCCGAGAGATCAATACCTTAAAAAGCCATGAGGAAGACTGAAATATTTGTTTGATTGTCATAAATTCCTGTTTCATCCTAGTCTTTTTTTAAAAAAGAAGAGTAGAGAACAGAAATGAAAGACGAGACGGTCTTCTGTGTTTTTGCTTCCCTCTTTTGCTCTTAAGCTTTGGCTGTGGACACATGGCATCCACGTGCAGCATGTCAGAGCAGCGATTGCACCATCACACCTTTGCACCATCGGCCCTTTCTGTCAAGGAGCCCGTGGCCTACACTGGGACATAGAGGCCCGCGTGCAAACCGCTGCTGTGTCCAAGAGAAGTCACCACGGTACCCGCGGGCCGCGGCAGTGTGCTTTGGACAGACAGTGGGCACGCTCGATTAGGTATGTAGGCCTACAATACATTTGCAAAATGTATCTGAACAAGAAGCGTTTTCAAACCAAGTGAAATTGTTTAACTGGCTACTTTTCTCCATTGATTGATACTCGCTCATTACTGCCGTATGTCCCTTCCCTGGTCTCCTCCCGTCATACGGCCGGGAGGATACCGGGTATCTCTAAACTAATGCACCCATAGTTACAGTTATATCCCTGCTCCGGAACAACCCCCGAACAACCCCCGCCCTCCTACGTACAGCTGTTACAGTGCCCCCCCATCTTAAGTGGGCCTCAGAATGAGGGGACAAAGCAGAGGGGGGAAGGTTGAGGCTGAGGGGTGGGGCAACAGGGGTGGGGGGAGATTGAGCATGCCCAGTAGGTAGGGATGTACGACCCCCCCCAGTAATTAAATAAATGGATCTGCGTCAAAACGTGACGTGCCATCCAATGTACAATGACACCCCCCTCTCCAAACCGATAACGGTATCACCTTCACCTGTGCCCTTCATGGATGTCGGAGGCTGTCTGTCTGTGTGTGTTCGTAGCACGTATGCTTAAAAAGATTTGAACAAAAATAAATGACTAGTTGCCAGGAATCAGCTCTGCGCTCATGTTTGAGGAAACCCAGGCGAGAAAGGTGCTGAGTCACTTGGAGACAAGATATTATTTAGACCTTGGCAGCTCTCCCAGTTGTGAAGCCTCACTTTACCCTTTGCTCTCCGGCAGTACTCTCTCATTTATGATCTTTCTCAATGTTCTTACCATTATTGGTGTGCAGAATAACTGCATCTGCCAGGCAATCCCTGTCAATCATTATTTTGAGATTTGAGATTTTTAGCAATTAAATACATATATTG
This sequence comes from Ilyophis sp. 1 JC-2022, assembly GCA_022702515.1. Taxonomy (NCBI): domain Eukaryota; kingdom Metazoa; phylum Chordata; class Actinopteri; order Anguilliformes; family Synaphobranchidae; genus Ilyophis; species Ilyophis sp. 1 JC-2022. Next base: position 29,958,113 of record CM040401.1, read on the forward strand.
TATTAGTCGCATTAAAAATATATGAAATGTGATCTCTTAGTGCCACACTGCTGACAAAAATAACATGCTTAGACAAGGCACCGGCAGTTGCTGCATAACAGCACCTGCGAGAACCTATTTGGATGTTTTTTTCATATCTAAAAAACGCTTGGTTTATGTAAATAAAGGTATATTGAACTGTATGCAGAAATGTCTTAGACATTTTACTTTTGGGGGAAAAGGAAATAAAGGAGGTCAAGTAAAGTTTGATTATTGTGTGGGCAGGCATGGCAGAGAATTGGTCAGGGAACTGGAGATGCCATTTCTTCAGAAGGTTGCGGGTTTAAATATGCAGTACCCATGAACACAGCTCTTAGCCTGAATTGCAGTGCTTGTCTGTAAAGCATGTCAATTAAATGAAAGGTCTACATGGTTGCGGACGGATATTCTGTGTTTTTAAACAGCCGTTGCCGTCATGAAGACCGAATTACATTACAGTCACAAAATTAATCATATTCTTCATTGTTGTTCTTTTATAAAATACATTTTTTTTTAATCAAATTTTTTCCTGTCTTCAAATTCTGAATAGCCAATCTCAATTGCAGGCCTATCTGATCACTGCCCGGTCTACTGCCGGTTCTGAAGTGTTTGCACAATGCAGTCCCTTCTTTCCGCAGTCGACTGCACTGTCAAGAGCATACGTCAGTCTGCGTAGCAGATTGCAGCCACCTGACTGACCAGATGACCTTCCTTTATGTGATGAGACAGGGGCTGCATTCAGATCCAAAATGTATGCTTTCTTCCTGTCGTTCCCTTCCCTTACTTCAAGGGGGGAATCTCCAAAATGCCAGAATTAAATATGGCGGCCACGCCAAGTGGGATTCGGTTCCACTTTAAGAAAAGGGAGGTAGTAATTATATTCCCTCGCTCCCTCGTTTATACTAATGGCTGTAAGTCATCAAAGATCTGAGGTATCATACGAGCCTCAAACCATCACTCTACTGCCAAATATGCCGTAGATATGCAGTAGATATGGATGAATCACTTTACGGATTGTTTCTGCTGACTAATTTTCATATTGAACTCTATGGAAAAATAAGTCAGGAGCTGAATCTAGTCCCACCCCAATTTGTATATAGAGACACATTTAAATGCAGAGAGGTTATAGTATCGCTTGTAAGAGTACCTGAATATCAAGACTCTTTTGATGTTGTTGGGTCACAGATATCAAAAAGTCATGGCATGCAAAGAATAGGTAACCAAATATTAAACATGGCTACTTTATTTTACATTATGTTAATATGTCCCAATACTTTAGTTCGGCCCGAAATAGGGGGACTATGTAAAAAAGTGTTTTATTTTCAAAATGGTGAATCCAATATTTATGCAAATGCCCTCTATTAAAAGCTGAAAATCGGAATGTTTTGATTTCAAATCTGAACTTTTGGAGTATAGAGCAAGAGAAAATGCTTCCTTGTCCCAATACTTATGTAGGGCACTGTATATACAATAAATATGATAAACCTTTATTTGACTCGGATGTCAAGTATTGATTGAGATTGGAAATGTATTTAACGCAAGTGACAAGGACAAGCACACTGGAAGAGAGGACAAAAGGTACAAAAACCCCAGGAGCAAACGTGACAGTTGTGTACAGTGCATAGAAAATCAGGGGACACCATTCTGTGCAAACGTATGTACTGAAGGTAAAAGTCTTTTTAAAACATGCACAACGATGATTGAGATTGTTCAATTAAAAATGTGGTTGTGGCATAAAAGGCTCTCATTTAAATGTTGTGTTGCGCGTCATTCCAAGGCTGTAGAACTCAATAGTGAAACTGTAACTGAAAAAAACAGGAAGTGATCTCACCTATATTTTGTGAGCCCTCCTCTTTTCCATGGAAACCTTGCGCTATGTAGGTCATCTACTTTTTTAAATCAGAGAGCTGTTATATTTTGAAGTGATGAGACCTGACTCACCGGTGTAGTGAACTGGCTGCTGTCTTTGCGTAACCTATCATTAAGCACGCTGCTGAAACTGTTATAACATCAATCTCAATGCTGGCCTTCCACGATTGGCCGTTTCAGCCATGTTTGATGATGGCCTCGTTTGATCTCCCACCTCTGCCTCTTTATAAGAGGTGCATTGTTAACAAATGCTATCGGGGTATTTTCCTTTTTTTAAAATTTGGTTTCTGGTGCTTAAGACTGAAGCCCAGTCCTCTCAGGAAACACAAATCGTCTTCCGTCCTTCTACATAAAGAAATACTATAGGCCTATAGGCCTCAAAACCACAGGCTGTTAGAGAATGCGTCATTGTCTGTTGTGACAGACTAAGGCCGAATATGTGCTACCGTTGACAACAGTGTTATTTACCTCACCCTGTCCCACTCTTTCCACAAGTACAGCACTTATAGTCCATGCAATGCTGGACAGTGCAGTCAAATAGAAACTTCACTGAGGGCCTGGACAAATGGCGGTAAAAAGCAGTAAAATTACTAAAAAGGCTTTGCAACATGCCGGCCCTGTGGCATCGAGCGGATGCTTAGCAAATGCACTGTAATCAAATTCCTGGTGGAAGGTAATTAGTTCAACTCCCCCCCATCCCCCCATAGCAGAGGCGACAGGCATGCTGCCAGCTTGGTTAATGTAACAGTGGACCAAGTCCTCATTGTGATGTGCAACGCAAACAAAGGGGCTTAGAGAAATGGACCATCAGCAACAAGGCTATTTATACAGGGCCATGCACTTTTACATACGATTCATTATTGTATTCATTTAAATTATACCATCAAAGTTGTATTTCTTCAATTGTAATACACAGATTGATACAATTACATGCATTAGATCCACAGACAGCTAAACCAATTTAGACAGACAGACATACAGACAGACAGACAGACAGACAGACAGACAGATAGATAGATAGATAGATAGATAGATAGATAGATAGATAGAAAGAACACACAAATATTTCCATGAATACAGAGTTGGGGTAAGTGCGAGGTGGAGAGAATTTGGGTAAGAGCCCTGGAGTGGTGGGGAGGAGTGGGGTGCTGGAGGGAACAGCAGATGACAGATCATTATGTCCGGCAGGGCTTCTGGGTAAAAAGAGCTAAACGGTGCACTGTTCTGCTGCGATGGGCTGTGGAAGAGCATGCCTTTCAAGTTCTTACACTTGACCGGCTCACCCACCAAGGAATCCCGTTCTGTTCCCATTCCCAAATCACCCCATACACCCGCCGTCTCTCACCCCCACACGTCTGCCGAGGTGGGGGGGGGTTAAGCACACAAAGGTCAGGCCAGACCAGAGTGACGGGGATAACGGTGTGTTTGCATAACAGAACTAGTGAGCCTTGCACGCGTTAAACAAGCACAGCTTGATTTAAAAAAAAAAAAAAACTACTTTGGCATGCGCGCCCGACGGGATTCTTCGAGGTCGTTCTGGTGTGCAATTAGATTACGTCGCCAAGCCCGCTTTTAGCAGGAGGTCTCCAATACACCAATACACCATGTCTTTACCGCTCACGTTCTGGGTATGGGCACCTACAGAGAAAAAAGAGGCTTGACCATGACATGCTAAATAAATTTTTTAAAAATGTATTTACTTCTTTTGGGGGGCAGAGCATTGCTGATTTAAATGGGAGCTGAAATGATCCAGGATTCTCATTGGAGACTGCCGGTTCTCTTTGATGTCTGTGCTGTTCTTTTGCTTCTTTTTTTTCCTGGGGAGGGGGGGGGGGTGATTCAAGGCCTGTGACACTCCTGCTTTGCCCTCGAGCGCCCTCTCCCCCTTCGTACCCCACCCTGCTATTGTCTTTACCCAGAAGCCCCTCGCCCTCTCCCACCTCCCATTCGTCTGAAAGCAGTAGACCCTATCTGGGAGGGTTTTTCTTGCTTCAGTGCCTAAACAAGAGTCCCAGCCTAATCGGTCTGGAGCTCCTGGGGGGGGGGGGGGTCTTTCTGTACAGGGGCCCACTCTGATGCCCATCGACCACCTCTGGCTAAGTCCCGGAGGGGGACTGTAGCCCTGATCTGGCAGTAAAAAAAAAAACTTAAAAACTGCACAGTCATCTCTAAACAACAGGGCCTGTTGTCTCAGGCAATAACTGGGCTGGACTACAGCTCCCAAGAACACTACTCTAAACTCCGTCCAGCTACACCACCCAGCAGCACCTGACAGTCTGAAAGGATGGGGTAAACTTCAAGCAACGTCTCCCCTTCTGCTACTCACACAGAGACATGGCTGTCATACCCTCCCACAGTGGCAGTTCAGGAAGTGATGTTGCCATATGGTGCATTCTGAGAGGGGTGATGGAGGGGTAGTGAAGGGTGCTGTTTTCTGCCAGTATAAAATATACAGAGGGTACACAGTGCACGAGCCTCTGGAAACATAATTTCGCCATACAAGCTGTTTTGGAGTTACTTGAACTATTATATTTTTTGGCCTTTAAAAGCAGGTTTTTTGTCATGTTTTTTTTTTACCCAAAATTTTTGAACTCCATTGCTTTCAATTACCAATGTTGATTGTTACATCGGCATTAGAATGTTCAGTTAAGTACATTCTAATTCTATATTTTTTACACTTTAAAGGGTTGAACCATGAACCCATAAATTCCGCTATGTCTCCCATCCTAAAGGCAGCAGGTCATCTGAAACTTTGGTAAAAATCCAAAATATCTTTCATTGCGCACACAAAAAATGTCAGAGCCAATTGAAAACAAACAAAAACTGAAATAGTTTTTTTTTTTTTACTTAAGCAGACTATCCCTTTAAGGCTTTCTTGATAGTCTGCTCGATTTAGCTCTGAGCTCGAGTCGGGAGCTCAGAGTGACCAACTGTCACTACCCAGCATCGTCCCCGGCTGTCCTTTGCGTGGCACGTAAACAGTACATTACGGCTCTGCGGGTAACTAAGAAAGTGGTAATTACCATGACAACACAATGGAAACGCAGCAAATATGAGTTTATTTATGGACGCGGCCTTCGTGACTCAGCGCCTATCTCTGGTGGGGCACACGCTGCCCTCCTGTGCGATCTCTGTAGAGGTTAGCCGAGAGCGTATTCCGGAACACCGTTGCGCCTACCCTTCTCGCTCTCCATGGCAACAGCGATGATGATTTTGCAGTCTGCGCGCCAAGGCTGCAGAGTAAGTGCGAGAGGAGGTGCTTCAGCAGTGTGCGAGAGGAGGCACTGCTTTCGCTCTGCTCGCTGGGGGGGAGCGAAGGACACCATCTTCTGTCCGTGTGACCGAGGGCACACTGCATTCCGCACAGCAGCCTTATCGGCGTTAATTCAACCCTCTCGGATTATACAAATCCAACAGGGATAAAATGCACTCCGTCTAAGGTCATTTAACACTGAACATTTTTCTGTCTTTCTGCATGATGTTGAGGGGGGAGTGATATAGATTATCTCCTCTCTCTGTGTGTGACCGAGGGGGGACGCCGTCTATCTTGTAGGCTACCTTGTATGTTCATGAGAAAGGGGGCTGCCCCGTTTAAACCCTTTGCCTGGCACCTCTCCTTCCCTTGCACTCCGCATTGCTATAGTGTTTCCTCTTTTCTGACCTTGCGCTCTGGAGTATAAAGAGACATTTCAAGGTGTACTAATCCCCGGGGAGGCCAAAGCTGCTGCTGGTGTTCAGGCATGCGTACAGAGAAGAGTGGCACGAATCCGGCCACATCGTGGGAGGACTCTTTCTCTCAGTTGCGTAGAAAAGTGCAGATATGGGGTCCATGTTGATGTGCATCACTAGAGGACCCCGGCTATGGTTAAAAAGAGTTTGTACACGAGAGGTTGCAGGTTCAAATCCCTGGGCGTAGTTAAAGTAGTTAACCTGAAACTGTTAATATAAATATTCAGGTGTTTAAAATGATAAATTGCTTTAGTGTCTCAGCTGGGAATTAAAGGATCTGTAAAGCAAATCTATTGTATTTTGCAGTATACAGCCATATCCTGCCATGTGCAAAGGAAAATAGATCAGCCTTGATCTTCAATGATTGATTGGGGTTTATTTGAAGCCCTTGAAAAGAAAGGACAGTACATTACATGGCATTGCTGGAATATTAAAAAACATATTCACAACACCCTGCAGCCAATGTGTGTGTAGTTTTTGTCCATTAATGAGGCTAGTTTTTTGTTGTTGCCATTAATGAGATGTTTCTGTGTGGTGTGGTTGTTCCATTTTTCCTTTGTGCTTTTTTATATTTGAGCTCCTCTGGTTCATTTACCACTCTGGATTTTCTGCATCCTAGCACATAACATTCCCTTAATGAAAGCAAAGATACATATCATTAATCTTGCCCACACAACGAGATGATTTCATAGGCTTGTACTACTTTTCCTAAACTGACATAATAAACTGGATCTGCTAGACATATCGTAAAACAATGTGGCTGTGTGCGCATGTGCGTGTACGTGTCGGTGTGTGCGCGTGTGTGTCAGCGTGTGCATGTGTGTGTGTGTGTTTGTGGCATATGACTGCATGTGTGTGTGTTTGTGATTTGTTTGCAAGCGTGTGTGTCAGTGCGCGTGTGTGCACGTGTCTGTGTTTTGTGTGTGTGTGTCTGTGATTTGTTTGCGAGCATATGTGTCAGTGCGTGCGTGTGTGTGTGTGTGTGTGTGTGTGTGTGTGTGTGTGCGTGCGTGCGTGCGTGCGTGCGTGCGTGCGTGCGTGCGTGTGTGTGTGCGTGCACTAGGAAGCTTTTCATGTGACCAGGCCTCTCTCATGACTGGATTAAGAACAATGAGACCTATACAGGCTGCACTGTGGAATGTGCTTTTCAGCTTCCTCATCTAGCACTCAAATGAAAGGTTATCACCCAAGCCACACCCCCTCGTCATCGCCGTCGGCGTCCCATCCGGGGCTTCTCCGCTCCCAGGATGCTCTTTTTCATTTCCCCACGATGCAAAAGCGACGGCTGCCACCGTAATGGAAGCAGGTTTTTTTTTGTCGGATAGCGGGGTGTTTGGGTAGTCTATAGCACGTCACCCACTTATCCTCATCAGCAGTGTAGGTGCTATCCCTAGTACTGTATACGGCGATTCATTTGTCTTTATTGTGACCCCCGGTAATCTGGCTGCGGCCCCGCCCTGCTGGGTCACGTGACCTCCCTGCTCGGCTCCGTCATCAGGCCACGGGAGCAGCAGGCGTCTGAAAGTCATTCTCCATCACGATCGGCGTCTTATAGCATCTTGCTGCTAATCCAGCGGCAGCTGTTCTGCTGACTGATCTCCCCATACACACATGCTCGCCTCAGTAAATCTGTGCAGATTACAGACGCAACCCTCCCTAAATCACCCCCACACACAGGGGCTTCCTCTGGGACAAGGCTCCGAGGGCCCTCCTGTGGAGGTTGGATGGACGGATGGATGGACGGATGGACGGATGGATGGAAGGCAGGAGGAGGGGCAGCGCCGTGACGAGGTCGCCAGGGGTTACATGTGTATTCTACCTGGGCCAAATGCAGTGACAGATGTGCGAAGCCTCTCGTGTTGTGGATTTTCATAAAAGCCTGGAGCCCGAGCGTGCTCAAGAGCAGCTGGTCGAGCCCGCATGCAGCTCATGAAAAAGCAACACGGTGAAATACTGCGAGATCCTTTCCCTCTCTCTCTCTCTCTCTCTCTCTGTTTCTCTGTGCTGTCTCTTTTTATCTCGTGCATTCTTCATATGTGTGATGTGTGTCCCTTCTCCTCCCTTCTTCAGTTCATTCCTTTCTTTCACACTTTTCTTTCTCTGGCCTTCAGTCTCCATTTTCTCCTCTCTCTCAATTTTTCAATTCAATTCAAATTTGCTTCATTGGCATGACGTATATATGACCAGAGCATGAATACAATAGAATACAATAGAATAATCACAAACAGAATAAAAGTGTGTGTTCATGTGTTTGTATGTTAGCCTGTGCATGTGTGCATGTGTTCATACCCAATCTCACTCTCACTCTCTCTCTCTCTCTCTCTCTCTCTCTCTCACTCTCTCTCTCTCACTCTCTCTCACTCTCTCTCTCACTCTCTCTCACTCTCTCTCACTCACTCTCTCTCTCTCTCAATTCAATTAAATTTGAAGGTGCTTTATTGGCATGATATATCTGTGTTGCCAAAGCAAATGTGACAAATAACAATCACAATAATCAATAAATAAAAATGAACTCAACAACTTGTTAATAAATATACACAAAACACACATAAAACATAAACATCATACACATACTGTCATATGTATGACTTATGATATACAAAACGTATTAACTAACTGCAGGTGTTGTGCTGCATTCATGACAAGTTGCTATATACAGTATAAAGCAGCTAGTGGGGCTGTGTGTCCTTCACCCAGTAGAATTGGTAACCTTTCTTCATCCGAAAGTTTAATAAAATTTGAAAGTATTGTTGCTGTTTTTTTCAAAAAAATAATTCTGAATTTCTCTATATTTATGGCAGTGTAGAAGGAAGTGTATTTCTGTCTCAACCTCACCTGTCTCACAGTGATCACATGTCCTCTCCTCTTTGGGGGGCCAGGTTTGTTTGTGTCTTCCTGTTTCAATGGCCAGGCTGTGATCACTTAATCTGTATTTGGTAAAGATCTGTCTCTGCTTTATATCTCTGACAGTGTAAAGATATTCTGCCAATTTGTAATTTTATTTAACATATTGTAACAATTGAGTTTGTTTTGCTGTTTTGTCATTATCTTAGAATGTTCCAAATAAGAATCTTTTGTTTGATTAATTAATTGGTTGATTTTAATTGAAGCAGTGCTGGTCTGAAACGGGCCATAATTAGTATTATTAGTTTTTGTTTGGTTTGTTAGTTTCAGGGCCAGTTGACTGAGAGGACGTCTATTGGGGCTTAGCTCATGGGATAGGAAGGCCTTATATTGGAGGGAATTTTATTTGCTTTGTTTTAGATGGATCCAAAATTTTTGTGTTCTTTTTTTAATGTTAATAATTAAATGGTAACGGCCTAATTCTGCTCTGCATACATTGTTTGGTGTGTTTCGGTGGACCTGGAGTATGTTTTTGTAGAATTCAACATGCAGGGTTTCTCTCTCTCTCTCTCTCTCTCTCTCTCGCTCCAGTCCTGTCATCTCGCACAGTGAGTGCTGCACATGCTCAGGCCATGTGACTCGGCACAGAGGCCATGTGACTGGAGTCTTCCCCACAGCCCACAGTGTGACAAGCCACTTCACAAGGATGTGAAGCATGTGTGTGTGTGTGTGTGTTTGTGTGCGTATGTGTGTGTGTGTGTGTGTGCGTTCATGTGTGTGTGTATGTGAGTGAGTGTGTGCATGTGTGTGTGCGTGTTCATGTGTGTGTGTGTTCATGTGTGTGTGTGTGCGTGTTTGTGTGTATGTGATTGAATGTGTGCATGTGTGTGTGTGTGTGTTCATGTGTGTGTGTGTGTGTGTGTGTGTGTCTGTGTGTATGTGAGTGAATGTATGCATGTGTGTGTGTGTGTGTGTGTGTATGTGTGCATGTTCGTGTGTGTGTGTGTGTGTGAGTGTGTATAATGGGGTGGGAGGTCTCCTCGCAGTGGGATAATGACCCTGCATCAGTGTTATGCTGCTTGGACACAATGAAAAGACTCTGTGACTTTTTTTGTTTCCCTTCATCAGTGTCTGCCCCCGGGGCGCCGTATTGTGGGCCGCTGTCGTATCAAACCGCCAGCGCACAGACTAACCTTCCCCACACACACAGGACTGCAGCGTGTCGCGTTACCGCTCAGATACAGGGTGTCCTTTCAGTGCTGCTCACCTTTTGTGGGGATTCAGCTTCTCTCTTCTCCTCTCTGTCCTAATTGAACAGAAACAGGGGAAGAACCAGATAGGATGAATTATTGTTATTGACTGAGTGCTGTGTGTGTGTGTGTGTGTGTGTGTGTGTGTGTGTGTGTGTGTGTGTGTGTGTGTGTGTGTGCTTGTGTATATTATAGATACAGAGACATGCAGGACATGCTAAATGTCAGCCCAATTGAGAAAACATACATCATACATCCATGAGAAAACATATCTCAAAATCAAATTTAACATACAATTCGTCTTCAGTGACTCTCACCTTAAAATAAAAGTTTAGGCCTATTTATTTTTTCCATTTCTGCACAGTCTACGCATTTTTATCATCTGTAACATAATTATAGCAAAGCAGTCAGATTGTACTTCTATTTAAAATTAATCAACCTGAAACTAAAATCAGCCAATCACTAGAAAATGCAGAACAAAGTTATACCTTGTATCATCAATCTGCAAAGATAATTCTGGCAGCCATTGTAATTGCTAATAGTCTCTATATTTTTTTGATAAGAGGTGACTGAGGGTGCATGGGTAGACTATGAGGGTGTGACACACCCTTCTTAACTTTGTGGCTGCTGTATGACACACACACACACACACACACACACACACACTGCAGTTGGAGAAAGAGAAGGACAGGAGCATGTGACCGGTTGGTTTATCTCCCAGGGTAACAGTTCCGGTCCGGAAACAGACAGCACAATATGGACAGCCCTGACCTCTGACCTCACACGACCTCAGCTAAGAGCCCTTGTGCTCTACACAGCAGACCATGAACTTCAGCAGTAAAAAGGGCCGCAGCGGTGCGCCTCACACTACGTCAGCAGCCAAGACTTAGCGGACGGATTTAGTGTGCGATCTGTGCTTGTTTGCTCAATGAAATGTCAGATAGATATCAAATACATTTCAGAGCATAACTCCCGTCATTACTTTTACATGACATTACATTACATTATAGACATTTAGCAGACGCTCTTATCCAGAGCGACGTACATAGTGCATTTTCAAACTAGGAACAAGAGTTACTTTAGACTAGTAACGCAGCAGTATACTAGTGTACAACGCATCTACAGAGGAAATCTCTAGGGGGTTTCAACCAATGAAAGCACGTGCACAAAGCTGGCATGGTAACGGCCACCGTACTCTGCGAGCGATCGGATCGGGAGACGGGACGGGGATAGGACTGGGATAGTGGAAGGGGCTCTGGGCTTTTCGGTCTTGGGGTTCCTTTCACTGGAGGACAGAAAGACACTAGAGGGCAGCCAGCGCAGATTGGGCCGTCCTTTTTTCAGTCCTGATGAGCCCATCCGGGACGCATAGTACATTTTTATGAGTTTGGGCGGCATGATCATTTGGGTGCTCAGGGGCCTGGGCACCTACGGCCAAATCTTATTGCAGGGTGAATCGTATCGCAGAGTGAAGTTATAGTTTAATGTGGGTCACGGGTGGTTTAACCTGGCTCGATGTACACATGAAGCATGTGAAATAAACGTGAAACAAGCAACCAATTAAAGAGCTCCATTTGTTGAGGTATGCTACATACAACTGACACTCTGTGCCAGCTATCAATAATGCATAGTTTGCTAGAGGTGATGTGATGTCAGCTCTACAAAATGGAGAAGTTTGGAATAAAAAATAAACCCAAAACCCAGAATTAAACATCAGGCCTGTGTCAAACAATTCTGAGAGAAGCAACATTAGCAGCACAGGTAACCCGCCTCCCACTCAATATTTTTGCGTTGAAAAGTTAGTGAAATGCCGCCTCGCGTTCAGGTGAAAAGCCGGCAAAAATTGGTTGAAAAGTGAAAGTTTTTTTAACCGGCTAAGATGTAGCCAGGTTATATCCCGGTAAAACCCGAGCTAAATTGACACATTTATGTCAAAAACATGTCAAAACGTCTCTCAACCTCATGTCCCACCCCTCTAGACGTCTTGATTCCAGTGCTACTACTCAGCCTGCATCCCGCTGTTTCCGGTTCCGGAGGCATGTGATCGACCCCTTATTGAACACACAACCACAGAACTGTGGATACGACACTGCCGCACTTTTACACTCGCATAGGCTACCTGCCTATTCATGTATGGAATTCTTTCTAGTCAGTAGCCTGCAGGCTAAACAAGTCATTATAGCACTGCAAGCAAGATACATCCAACATTTAGGCGTTATGAATTGAATAGAATTTAACGTGGCTTGTCTGTGGCTGAATTGTTTTAGGGCACCCCCCTCGTAAAAAATAAACCCACTGCCCGTGGTCCTACGAGGCGTGCTGCGAGACAGAGGTGGACGGGGCGCTGCGGCGCTACTGCTAATAGCATAACAACTCCATGCACCTCAGACAGGGGACGGGCTTGTTTTTCTGCGGAACGACCTGCCTCTGCGCCAGCCTGTTAAACACTGAGAGAGGCCCCATGGTGTTCAAGAGCCATCATCAACCGCTGCTCCACTTTAGTCAGGCCTGATTGATAATTAAAGCCCCTTACACACGCACATACACACGCGTACACACATGCGCACGCACCTCCCAGGCACGCACATGCATACACAAACACACACGCAGCTCACAAGCACGGACATGCATACACACACACATCAAGCCCATAGCCTTTAGCACACACTCCTCCTCTCTCACTCGCAGTAACTCTGTGCCACAGTTCACTCGGGTAAAAGTTTAAACAGGGACTTCTACATTGTAACACACTCACAGGAGCGTCACTTATTGAAATGAATACATTTGGAAATATATTGAAATTAAGATGCTGAACACTTCACATTATATTGGGGATCTGAGGGCCGTAGGTATTACAACTTAAAATATTGCAATTCATGACTGCTGTGAAATATATTTACCATTATACTTTCCAAATTGTCCACATATTACAATATAGAGTAATATATTCGATTTCCATTGGGGGTTATTTGAGTGTATATGCTTCCTGGTCAGGGGGTTCAAACAACATTTATATTTTACTCTGAATAATTGTTTTTAATTTTTTGCTTGTTCCATTCACTGGTTGTTGAGTTTTGCGATTCCATAACGTAACACATAAAAGCAAAAGCTTGTGTGAATTTACATGTAATTGAAAGGCAGGCAGACTCATAGTTCGGTCATGTGACCACGTGAGACAGTGAGCACAGATAAAGTCCATCACTCCTCACTCACTTCTGAAGAACAAACAACAGCCCTCACAAAAGGACTCTGAACACCCTTATCTTCCCCCCCCGCCTCCCCCCGGAACAGCTGCATGAGAGGAGAGCCCACAGCTTCAAGTCTGACCCTGTACACTGCTTTATTACTATGTGTGTGTGTGTGTAAGTAATACTATATCTGCTTTTGCGTATGTGTATGTGTGCCTGTGTGTGTGTGTGTGTGTGTGTGTGTGTGTGTGTGCATGTGTGTACAGTATGTAAGTAATAATATATCTGCCTTTGTGTCTGTGTGTGTATGTTTGTGTCCGAGTATGTTTGTGTGCATGTGTGTGCACAGTATGTAAATAATAATACATCTGATTTTATGTGTGTATGTGTGTGTGTGTGTGTCTGTGAGTTCATAAAGTATTTAAGAAATAATATATCTGCCTTTGTGTGAGAGTGGGTGTGTATGTGCTCCTGCTGTCAAAAGCAGAAACTAGGTTCCCTGTGATTGACAAGAAATACCTTCCCTCCCTCCCTGCTGGGGATATGATTGGCGGGAGGTTAAAGGCGGGGGGAGGGGTGGAGGTGCACGTAACTCTTGTAAAACCTAATTGATGGAGACAGATAACTTCCAGTAATTCAGCTGATTAAGCCTTTCACTCTTCAGGCTGGCAAAAGATGAACAGCCGTGCACGGGGGGTCGGCCGAAAGTGCTGATACTTGCTTATTGCATTCTGCATTCCATGGCAGAGTGCAACGGTTGACTGGATAATGTGTGGCGCTCACAGGTCCCCCTGCTCTACTCTACTATTTTTCACCGCTGGCATACAGCTTGCGTGCGTTTATTCCCAGGTTCGCTCTCTGCGCTTTGGCACAATTAAACATTTAGTAGAGACTGAGTGCAACCTCCGGCAACGGCCTCCTCGTTCAGAGAGAGAGCTCCGAATCGTCCTTCTTCTGTGAGTGATGGGGCTAACAGTAATGTTACCGAGCAATGCCTCAGTCCTCGGAGCGAAACTCTCTCAGAAATGAAAGGGACTGAAACGAGGCATTGGCATGAGCAGGACATTCTGCGTAGCTGCTGGGTGCCATTAATAGCACATAAAATACAGAGAGCGAATGATGTTGAAATGCTGGTATGATTCAGGAGGAATTGTACCTGTGGTGTGTCGGATGGGTGGGAACAGCAGCAGCATAGTTCTCAGCTTTGCAGTTTGAGAGAGAGTGAGAGAGAGAGTGAGAGATACAGAGAGAGAGGGGGAGGGGGGGGGGAGAGATAGACAGTTGTCAGTCAAAATTCAGGTTGGGTTTTTTTTTTTGTCAGGTCTTTGATTTGATTGGCCGCATAGCAGCAGCGAGGGGCGGTGCAAACGGGTGCTTTCCTCCGATTGGCCAGGATGCATGTGTCAGCCGTAAATAGCGCAGAGGAGCCACAGACCACTCTGCAGGGCAGTAGATTACACCTGCAGGAGCCTCTCGGCCACAATCTGTCAGGCCCCATTAGCGTGAGCCGCACGAGTCGCTCCCCTCCATCCGATCGACCGACCGTCCGCCCCAGAGCTTTGCCCAAATCACAGGCCTCCATTTCCCAAATGTAAGGCTCAAAGACTCCAGAGCAGATTTGGTGTAGGCTATTTACCAGAACAGCTCTGAAGCGTGCCACTGCCATGTTAGTCTTAGGATAAAGGCATAACTTGGAGTACTTTCGTAAGTAGTCGGTTGCTTAACTGAATGGCATGTAAAATAAACTATTTAGGCAGCCCAGGGAAACTTTGTCTTCCAAATTGTAGTCAAGGTTGCTGCCATCTATTGGCATTGCCTTATGAACATGGAAATGTTGCTGAGCCAAACCGGTTCTGTCATCTGGCCATTTCAAATAAAATAGTAGGAGTGTCATAGACCGGTGAAGAAGCCCCTGGAGCTGCCGGATTAGGGAGGGACAGCCGAGATCACTAGTGATGCCGCTGGAAAAGAGAGGGGGTGGGAGGGTTCAGGGGGGGGACCACGACCCAAAAATACCCCGCCTGGGGACAGAAGGCCAGAGCGGGAGGCATGTGAGATGGCAGTGCTCGAGGGTCGAGAGAGAGAGAAAAAGAGAGAGAGCGAGAGAGAGATAAGTCATGTGACCTTTGCCCTTTAGCCATGTGTCCACCCACAAAGCGCGCCGCAGCGCCACCGGTGGCCGCGTGACGGGCGAGATTAATGCAGCGCCGGCATGCGGGCAATGTGCGAGCGCGCTCTGGAATGCCTGTGAGAGGGGGGATTCTGGGAAGCGGCTGCGCGGGTGTGGGGGACTGCCAGGGAGCCCAGCCAGGCACAGGGTGAGACAGTGGAAGAACTCCTCTCAGTCATTAGGTTGCGGGGCCCCATGGCGATATCCTCCACAGGAAAGACCGGTTAATAAAGCGCCTCCTTTTCTCTCCTGTGGGATTCGTTTACGGGCCTGGAGGCGAGGCTCGGACCCGGAGCCAAGAGGCCCCCTGTGTCACAGCCCTTTCAGAAGCGCACCAGTTGTCCACGGCTGCCTGGGTGTTCTAACCGAGCATTGGACCCTGCCCCCAAAAATTTTGTGGGCAGTTTCTTAGTCGGATTATTTTGTTCTGATGAATGAAGTATAATTGTAATTTCCATTTAAAAGCTCGTCGTATCACATGTAAAAACTATTTAAAAATTGTAATGTACACAAGTGAAATGGTATACAATAGGAAGATGGTTGAGGTATATATACATATGGTTGTTTCTCCTGACAAATGTTCCCATTGAACTCTATGAAAAAATAGCCCTTCAAAAACATCCATATCTACTGTATTTCTGGCAGCAGAGTGATGGTTTCAGGCTTGTTTGATACATCAGACCCTTGATGCCTTAGAGCCATTTAGCCAACCATGTGTTCCGTACTGTTCCAGTGTAATTTACAGCTAAATTTAGACCCATCCCCCAATTCACATAGAGATCCATTCAAATGCAGAGACATTATAGTATCGCTTGTAAGAGTACCAGAAAATAAGATATCAAGTCTTTTGATGTTGTTGGGTCACAGACATCAGGAAGTCATGGCATGCAAAGGATATGCGACCAAATATTAAAAATTATTACTTTATTTTATATATAAATGCAGGGGTGCCAATAATTGTGGCACATGTGGTTTTGTTAAAAATAATTATTTCTTGATGAGGGATTTGTTTTTTTCATAATAAATAAATTTCAATTAAAGGTTGGATTTTTCTCCTTTTTTCAGTGTGAGATTAAGCTAATTCACCAAACTAAATAAAGTGGGTTATAAATCTTTACCAGGGGTGCCAATAATAGTGGAGGGCACTGTATGTTCATGTGTGTGTTTTTCCCATAGTGTCGGGAAATCTCTGAATGTCAGCATCTTTCATGCAGTCAGTGCATGGCTGGCTGCAGTTTACCATCTCCAGTACCTCTTGTGTGATGGTCCCTCTCTGTGCTGTTTGGAGATCCGCATTGGCTCATCCAGCAGGACGACGGGGGAACACATGGCAGCCAAAGCCGGGTCCACCAGCATATTGCGCTCCTTCTCATTACATCGTCACCATCGCTTGACAATCTGGTCTGAGCTGGCAGGGATCTGCTCTCCCAGCAAAGCCGGCATATCCTCATTCTCTCTTAATTGCAACAGAATTCTCACAAGAGGGGGGGTGGGGGTTTGTCAAGAACAGAACCACACGGTGGTCGGATTTGTTATTTTCATTTATCTTCTGTGTGACTGAAAATCTGTACCGGGGGGGTTGGGGGTCGGACCCTGTTACTGGGAGAGGACTGGTGGATGACGGTTTCTGTTTCAAATTGGCACTGTGCTGATCAGCAGGGCCCAAGACATGTTTACTCAAACCCTGGGCCAAGAAATACAGGCTCCAGACACATTTTTTTTTTTTTACTTCAGGCATGGAACAGGTACGATGACCTTTGACCTCACAGCCACAGGATCCGTTCTTCCTCCCCTGCCCCGGGACCTCTCAATAATTCATCCGCTCAGCTGGATCTTTTATTTATTGAATATGGAGGAGGAGCTGGGGGAGGGCGGGGGTGGGGTTGTAGGGGCAGCATCTCAAGTTCCCCATCGAAAAAAAAGAAAAAGAAAAACACTCACGGATGACAGTCTGACTCCATCTCACACCTCCACCCCGCCCCTATCTCCTTTGCCCTCCCCTCCCCTCCCCCCCATCCAAAACCCTGCTGGCCACTGCACTCACCAGGTCTATTGAATTACTGTTATCATACGTGGCTGGCTGGGAGCACTGGGCCCGCTCCACCCTCTAAAGCCGCTGCCGTCTCCCATTATGAGCCAGCGCCCATTATGACGTTACTTACGGCCCGTATCGATTCCCCACCAGCTCTGAGTCATGCTTTTTCGGCTGGAGATGTTTCAGGTCCCCGATCGTCCATCGATTTTCTCTCTTTCTCGATTTCTCTCTCGCTTTCTCTCTCTCTCTCTCTCTCTCTCTCTCTTTCTCTCTCTCTCTCTCTCTCTCTCTCTCTCTCTCTCTCTCGCTCTCTCTCTCTCTCTCTCTCTTTCCCGTGGCCACTATTTTCTTTATGCACATATCGCCAGGCTTGCGTTATGCTGCATCGTTCAGTTTCTGCTTCATTCCGTATTTGTTTTGAGAACATTGCCTTTCTGCGGAGGGTAGTAGTACCGGCATCATTTGGATTCGAGGGTCGACATACCTAAGCGTAATGCTATAGCGTGTGAGTCTCTGTGAGACATGTGTGGGACCAGGCATGTGCAAGGGGGGTGGGGGTGGGGTTGGGGGACTCCAGGTGCCCGAGCACCTGCCCCTATTGCCCCGAACAATCCACGATTTGATTAAAAAAATTATATCGGTATCATTATTGTTGCTGTCATTCATATTGTATCCATAAATGTTTGTTCAATATGTATATTATGTAACTGGGGAAGTCCTAAAGCTATGTTGTGTTCTATGTTGTGTGCCCTTTTCTCACTTTCAGCACCTGCCCCTCAAAAGGCCTCTGCATGGCCCGGTGTCGGGACCCTGATCATACCGGTTTCATTTTATGCTGTATACAGGAGACCCTTAGTTGTTAATCAGCTGATACCTTTACATCAGTCTGTCAGTCATTAGTGGAGGTCAGTCCCTGGAGCCAAACTGGAACAAGGTAGACATGTTTCCCTAGTAACAGCATACGTACATTCCTAACCACCCCCCCCCCCCCCCCCCCACCTTTCATTACCCACTCTGTTGGAAGTAGACATCATTCACTAAGTATAACTGTTCAGTGCCACCAACACACAGACACACATGCAAAAGCAGACACACACACACACACACACACACACACAAAAGGTGGCATCAAGTTCATTTGGGGCCTCCTCCAGCACGGGTAACTGCAGTTTTCTGTATGCTATACATATACTGATAAAACTCATGAACCTTTTGGACAATTATTTTTGCATGTACTACGGCAGGGCTTAGGCTATTACCTGTTACAGTGACTGTTCCAACAAGTGCGTTTTTGACAGGTGAGCTGGAAAAAAAGCGCAATTTTATTCCGTTACACACTCCTCCCTCTTTAAATCACCCAGCTTGGTTTTATTTCAGTCTCTTGGTAATTTGGTTTGGATTTAGATCATTTTCAAAAACTTAAATTTTTTTACTTAAAAATCCTCTCGGGAGGATATTTGAACCAGAGAAATCTAGGTAAAGGGATTACTGAAAACATTCTGTTTCAGTGTGGGTGTCAGTGGAACCGTCGGGTTTATAGGGATTTATATCGCTATAAAGTGGAAAACCTTGAGTAAGCATGGACCCGCCCACAGTCCCAGCCCCCCATAAGCACTGGTGCAATTTGACAGACCTGTGGCGGACTGTAACAGGTGAACACGGGTTTGGGAGAAGTGTCCTTCCTGGACATTCGTACAACATTTTGCCAGGGATCTGTAGAGCTCACCTCAAAACATGAAAAGTGAGCTATAACTTGAAAGAGTACCTCCTGAATCAGATCTTAGAAGATGAGATGAAGAGATCACCCCCAACTCCCCTCCTCACAAACACCCACCCCCCACCCCCAGACTACCGCACACAACTCTCAGAGCTGCAAAAGCCAAGGGGGGTCTGTCATTACGAAGGGATCACAAGCCAGGCCTGGCTCACAGACAGTCATCTCTGGCTACCAACAGTGCCTCTTCAGTCAGGACCGGAACAGGTGCTGTGAGACGGACTGACTGCAGGACAGGAGGACCAGCTGAAAGATGTGTGGCATTCACCATACCCCCACCCCACCCCGACCTCTATCGTGGGCTTACGTGCCCCCCCCCACCCTGGTGGTGGGAGGGCGAGAGGCCTTTATCAACCATGAAGAGCCCAAGAGATGTGGACCCAGGCTCTGCCACCGAAACAGACTATTTAAAAAAAGCAGAGGTTCCCATAAAAACTGGCCGGGCACCAGCGGTATTGGTCAACTGTTCCAAACATCCAGACACGCCTTACCTGATCACCTGATCTCACTTCCACAGGCAAGGAGGCCATGTTGAGATCCCCTTTTTGCTATCCAGTCATAACTGGAATCATCCATAAACCCCCATATTATCATTTTACCATTGTTATATTTTCTTAACATCATCAGTTATAATCATAATTCCCCCCTACCCAGGGTGATTTAGAAAACATTACAAAAAATAAATAGCAAATAAGGAATTACATGACTGCCAATGTACACGTGCGCCAAGGCGGAGACATTTTTGTTCAAATTAAAACATAACTTCCTCAGGTGTAAAAAAAAAAAACTGCCATTTATTTCCTATCAAATCATAACTATGTATCAGCTGTGACCGCAGCTTTAAAAATGGGCGCAGATGTGTTTAAGGATTTGGACAGAATTGAGCGGGATGTACTCAGGCATGGTCAGGAGAAGAAAATCACTGAGCGTGCTCAGAAGCTCTTTCTCTCTCCCTATCCCTCTCTCCTCTCTCCCCCCCTATCTGTCTCCTCTCTCTCTCTCTCTCTCTCTCTCTCTCTCTCTCTCTCTCCCTCTCTCTCTTTCAGTGCAGTTAGTGTTTAATTACACAAGCTGATCTGTACTGGGTAAATCTGAAAGGTATGAAGGACAGACTTGATGAAAAAGGGGAGGGGGGATCAGGTCAACAGAAGGAGAGGCAGATGCCTGTGTCTCAGACGCCTGGAAGCGAATCATTATTCTGATAATGTTCAAACACACAGAGCAGCGGCACGACGCACAGCGGAAGGAGGGGGTGAGGAGGAGGGGGTGAGGAGGATTTGGGGAATACCTCATAAGGAGAGGAATCCGCCAGCTGGAGGGGGGGGGCAGAAAGAGTATGAGACAGGGAAGGAGAGAAAGAGAAAAAAGGAAAGGATGGCAG
Source organism: Ilyophis sp. 1 JC-2022 (assembly GCA_022702515.1). Taxonomy (NCBI): domain Eukaryota; kingdom Metazoa; phylum Chordata; class Actinopteri; order Anguilliformes; family Synaphobranchidae; genus Ilyophis; species Ilyophis sp. 1 JC-2022. Next base: position 29,978,371 of record CM040401.1, read on the forward strand.
AGTGGGAAAGAGGGATGGTGAAGAGAGAGATAGAAAGGGAGAGCATGACAGAGACAGAAAAAGGGAGAGCACGACAGAGAGAAAGAGAGAGAGCGAGGGAGTACAGCATAACAGAGAGGGAAAGAGAGAGCGATGGGGTAGAGAATAACAGAGAGAGAGAGAGAGAGCGAGAGAGAGAGAGAGAGAGCGATGGGGTAGAGAGAGAGAGAGAGAGAGAGAGAGAGGGTAGAGCATAACTGAGAGAGAGAGAGAGAGAGAGAGGGTAGAGCATAACTGAGAGAGAGAGAGAGAGAGAGAGAGAGAGAGGGGGTAGAGCATAACTGAGAGAGAGAGAGAGAGAGCGCTTTGATTGCAGGGGTTACACAGCTTTCCTCCCACGCTCCTTCACTTGCCAGGAGTAAACAAGAACAGAAGCAAGTGCTTCCCTCTCATCTTTAAAGATGCATGAGGAATCCTAGCCACCACTTTTTTCTTTTCTAAAGAACTAAAAAAAAAAAACACCATACATTAGCCGACCACCAGGCCTTGCAACGTCTGCACCAGGCAACCGTGACGCATCCCGCTGTCATCTTTTTACAAATCGTGACTGTCTGAGAAATGTGAAGGCAAACGGTCGTGCCAGCATCTGCCCTCACGTCAGGGAGAAAGCAAAGCTCTAACTGTCACTCAGCCCAACTGGCCTCTGCTCTGCTCACCGGCGTAGGTTTGTCGCGCGGTGTCGGATCCGTATGTACGAAATGTTCATCTACGACATGGTTAGCCTCTTTTTCCCATCTGTAGGGAGCGTTGGTGATGTCATCGTAGCCTGATTTTGGTGTGCCGTCTGTCCGTACCGCTTTTAAAAGGCTGCAATGGGCACAAGCCAGAGTCCTCATGTTTTCTAAGTAGTAAGCAGTAGGTACAAGGTAGTTACGGACCTGACTATGCTGGAGAAAGGTACATGTAGAAAGTATGAATGAATACAATACAGAGAAGCTCTAGTTTGAATTTTTCATGTGGTTTCTGCGGTCAAGCTAAAGCAAGCCCAATTAGATCTACCTAACGGCAGCCGCCGTTGTTTAGAAAAACATTTGAATCCCTTTTTTGTGAAAATTGTGTGTCAGACACACAGCTAAGTCAATTACCTCTGACCCCTGTGGGAAATAAAGTTTCTGGTCTGACCGCACATTCAGTAACAAAACAAAAAAACATTTTGGGCCAGATTTAAATTAGTGTCTTACCACAATGGTTTTATTTGTGTTTTCTACTTATTTGCTCCGAAAGTTGCATAGAAATTAACACACCAAAAAATAATTTGTAAGATTTCGGACATAAAAATACCCAGGCAATTTAGAAATCATAAAGAAACAAACAAGTAAAGAGAAAATCAAAATCATGGTTGAAATTGAAGCAATTACGCCCAGTGAAGATGACTTGCCTTTGTTCTGTAATCAGTATGAATGAAATGTCGGCGACTGAGTGGACGTCATTTTGTAGACAAGATGCAGATCTCTGCATGGGTGCTTTGATGGCGCTATTGTGATGGGATGCTATTAAATAACATCAGATCGATTTCATTTACGTGGCAGAGCTCCAGCCAACCAGCGCTGCAGAGACTGGGGGAGAGAAGGCTGTGCTCAGGTAGCTCAGCACTCCCTCTAGTGGTCAGATAAATTCCCTTCCTCCCTCAAGGGCACATATCCACTGCAGCTTTGGCCCGTAAACCTGGCCCATACCAGAAATAAATAACTGAAACACGGAGGCAGGGAATTTATGGAGCTTCCGACGGCAGCCCTGAGTGAGTGTCTTGTCCGGGACGGTATTTCAGCCACAACAGGGGGTTGGTGGGAGAGGGCTCTGGGTTGTTGTTGTTTCTTTTTCAATCATCCTATATTGCATTCATAATAATTTTTTTTCTGTGAGAATTAGGATTTTGTGAGTGTGAGGATTTTGAGAAAAAGAGAAATTCCTCTTCGGTTATGACAGAGGTTCTGGAAAGATTTGGAAAATTTTAGTGACAAGGTAGTGTCAGAAAGACGTGGGCCAGCCAGGCACTTGCATTTCACAGTACTTCTCCAATAAACACCCCACCTCCACACACACACACACACACACACACACACCTCCACACACACACACACACACACACACACACATACAAACTCAACTCTCCCCCATACCCACTGATAGAAAGTGGTGACTGCAATGTTTAATTGAATCAGCCCACATAGCAGATGGAAGAGCAAGTTTGCAGCAGATGAATGGAGATAATTTTGTCCCAGGGATAATTTGCATAGTTGGAGTCTAACGGGCAACATAAAAAATGACTCGGCTGGCAGAGTATGCAGCAAACCCTGTACAAATTAAAAGACAAATAGTGTTGTCTTGAGGAGTAGGGTTAAGCTCATTTATTCAGGCATATTACAGGAACAAAAACACACACACACACACACACACACACACACATATACACGTATAGACACAGAGATTTATATATGCATACTCACGTACATACACACAAAAATAAATTAATATTTGATCTTTTCATGTTGAAGTAAATCACACACATACACGCACAGAGAAAATAATACAAATGTTGATACAAGCTCCCTCAGCCACAAGACCGAATTCGCTCCAATGATATGAAGTGCTTTTTGATGTCACCTTGGCTTTAGAGCACAACAAAAATCAAAGCCCTTCCCTGTAAAGCCGTGGGTGAACACAAAGTGCACATAAAATAAACATGGCAAAAAAAAAACATGTTGTGTAACTTCCTCTCCCGTCACTGTTTACCCTGAGAAGACGCCAACCGATTATTTCGCCGTGTCTTTCGACATAAACACAAAACGCCTAAATAAAAAAGTGCTCAGAGAGGGATCCTACAGCTTGGCTCCTCCTATAAGAAAGATCAATGAAAGACATTCAGGAGACATGACTGAACAACACGTGTAATTGAACAGCACACATCAAAAACATTACAGCTGGCACATTTGACTATCAAATCTCACCCACACTTGACATATTGCATCTGCATATTTGCATGTGAGACATGTTCGTGCTACACATACAAGCGTAATTCCATGCAATAACTGTCACTACCTGTTGTGTTACCTATACAGTAGTCATACCTACACTACAGTATTACAGTATTAATACAGCACTTTACCGTTTCTTATGCTCATATCCATGTACAATATTCACACCACCTGTGTACAAAATGTTGTTATTTTATATACTGCATATTTTATTATTTAATTAAAAAACTATATACTTTACTTTTATTTATTTGTACTTCATATAGTTTATTTCCCTTTGTTTAACAAATCTTTTTGCTGCGGTTGCTGTTTGTTCAGTGTATTGTTCACTGTGATCGGTGCGAGCCAAACGAGACTAATTCCTTGCATGCGCAAACTTACTTGGCCAATAAATCTGATTCTGATTCTCATGCCGACGTGCAATCGTATCTGTGTCCTATTAAGAGCTGCAAGCCTTTGCTCGGTTGTATCTCCTTATCTGATTGGACTGCTCTGAGAGGAGGATTCCGCTTTAAAGATCTGCAAGTCTGCCTGTCCCAAAGCACCGTTGCTCTTCTGGACTTTGATCCAGACAGACCAAAGTCTGAGGGAGAAAGAATGCACGGCGCGGTTGAGAGAGGAGAAGAGTAAGACTGGCACATTGGTACATTACACAATGAAACTTAGCTTACACAATGAAACATTTCAGTACAGCCAAATAGGCCAAACAAATATAGTGCCACAGGTTTGCAGCACTACCGAAAAACATTTTAGCACTGTAAGCATCCGTAACAGCGTTGCAATTAAAAGTGGCAGAATCCGTTGCAAATGTTAGGACTGTCAGCTATCCTGATGAATGCATTCCTCTTACCTGACAACATCCCTTGAGCTGCTGAGGCACAATTAAAGAGGGAAGGGACAATATATTACCTAGGTGGATAAAATAATAACAACAGGCAATAAAATATCTGTGGAATAGCAGACCAGTCTCGCGGCACTGTACAAGAAAAGGACTCTTAGATAAGTTTGACACATAGGCCTACTGCTGTGTGGATGGTTCTGTCTACAGGGAGTTTGAATTTTTATTGCCTGGCAGAAACCTTTGTGTTCCGAAGAGCAAAAACAACAGACACAGAAAAGTATTTAATCCCTTCTGTGATGTCAGCACAAATTCAGCGCTGGATGGGGTTTCTTCAATTCCTGCGATTGTCAGTTCCAACCAGTGTTTTTGCTTGTTTTTGGTCTCGGTTTCAATGTTTTTGTGGCTACTTTGACATTTTGCGAGCCGCCTTTCTGTCATGGGGGCCGTATTTACAATTGACTTAATCTCTCACACTTTTTAAATTTATTTATATATGTATCTACTTCTAATGAAACTGCCAAAGGGTCCTCACAGTACAAGCAGAGACTCTTGTGCTGGTTCTCAAGGCCAGGCTTGATACAGTGCAAGATACTCTCTAGACAGTAATCAAATTTCAAGGCTAGATGGGCTGAGTGGCCTGTTCTTGTCGTCAGCTTTCTTATTTTCTTATGTACTTCACATTCAGAATCTCTAAAGTACTAATACAGATGACTAAACAGAACAATAGCGTGGAATTTAAGAGGCACGTTGCAGACAGAGAAGAGCGAAGCTAAAAATGAATGCGCTGGGGTGCGCTGTGATCTCAACACATGCTGCCATTCTCAGTCAGGCCAGAGGGCCGGTTGGACAATCAGGACAGCACACTGTAGCTCTGCTTGTTCTTTGCTCAGTGAAATAAGTTTAAGATTGAGGCACAAGATTTTAACTTCCAATGCTGCCCCAAACCCCAGACAGCAGAGGAGCGAGTGTTTAAACCCCTGCTCAAACAGACACAGAAAGCCAAACTCTGCAATAATATTCCAGATGGCCTTATTCGAGTGTCACACAGAACTGGGTGCTCCTCTGCAGAATGTGTGTGCGGGACTGATCAATAAACCACCCATAAAAAGAGTCACAAGCTTTCAAAGTAGCAAAGCATATATGAATCCCACCAAATGTGAACTGACCAATTTAGACTGCCCATACAATTTTGAAATCTATTTTTTTTATCCTGAACAAGAAAGCAGATAGATACATCTGTAAGACTCTCACTGTGCTCAATTCAGTTACACACACATGCATTTATCACAATATCGCATTAATAGCACAGGTGAACTTACAATTGCAATTACATTGAGAAACTCATTCGCATACGTACATGCAGTCAGTCACCTTAAATTAAATGGTTTGTAAATGACCTGGAACTGAGCCTCAACTAGATGGGTATTCATCCACTAAAATAGGCTTCACATTAATCGACGATCTAATCAGTGTATAGTAGTAGTAGTAGCGGTAATCACAGTAGCTATTAGAGGTTGATTCATTAGAGGGTTCTCTGCAGTGTAACTAATAGCATATACTTATACCATTCACAACATATGACATATACATTTCAACGTTTATGTTTATCTGTTTATTTATTGAATTACTATGAATGCATTGTTTTTCAGCCTTGGATTTGGGCAAAAAATCCAAAACTACAAGAGGTGTAAAATCCAGGTTCAGAAAGTAAAAGCCCTCCCCGATATTGTGTTCCATTCACATGGATCGGCTCATTAGCACAATTCTTCAGCCAGGAGGTATAACTCACGAGTAAAATCAGCTGGCTGAGTTCATGGGTAGAAGAAACACACGGCAGGACTTTTAGTTTCTGACCCCTGGACTTTCCACCTCTGCATTGAGATTTAGTTTCGACGTCCACTCACAGCAAAACTAGTCAGTCCCCTGTACCTGCTGTACCTGTTTCCAGACGCATGTGGCCTACATACAGAGTAACCTATTTGGTTTCTCTCTGCTGGCAGACGGCTTCACTTATTCATTGAGACCTGGTTCTTACTTGTGGTACTACACGGGCCCTCAGGTGGGGGAAAGGCTTGACCTGTCCCACATTCTCTGCGGTGGTGGTCATCCGATGCTGCTCACGCTGGGACACCTGAGACAATCCAAGGCTGCCCATTGGTTGCTCAGAGGGGAGGAGTCAGCACAGATGGGCAGTCGGAAATTCTGATGAGAGGAGCTTGTGAACAAAAACCACGCACATGCTCACGCAACCAAATAATACAAACACATAAATAAACATGCGCTACCACATACACTTTATATGTGCTACAAGCATGCATACACACAATCATGCAAATAAACACATGCGCAAATGAACATGTAATAAACAAATAGCCACTCTGTGCCCTGCCATATGGGAGTAAGCGGAAACGTTTTCTGCGAGTAGGCAAGGCAGGCAACACCTGCTCAAAAAATTCCTTCAAAATAACATGTTCACGTGTCTCTAGAAGCAAATTGCATTAATAATTGTTCAGTCCTCCAGTGAAATTTCGCTCTGACATTTTAGCACCCTCTCTCGTGAATGATGCATCACTACAGTCTGCTAAGGTTGTGCAAGAGAGGCAACAGGCCAACTGTCTACATTTTTGCAATCCTCTCATGAATTAGGCGGCAAGTGTTGATGTGAGAGCGCAGCACAAAAAGAAAATCAAAATGTCACGTGATAGGAGGCATTCAAATGAGTGCCGAGTGCCACTAATCTGATTGAACAATATCATGTCCGTTTTATTTACCCTTCCCACTCAGCTAAGTCAAATTCAACCAAAGCTCGTCACTTTTTCAGATCTGAGAGCGATTAGCAACCGACAGATTAGTAAACAACAGAACAGAGAAGAGTTTAATATCGGAGGGTTTCGTGTATCTAGACCGTGTGAGTTTCGATTTTTCACCAAAAAAATTTATGTTCGAGCGCAAGTGTCCAGTGAATTTTGCCTGTTATTTAGCATTTTTCAGTTGGGCTCACCTTTTTGTCAGCCAGCTTAGCAAGCTAAGCATTTCATTCAGCTGTCATAGCCATGCAGTACCACTGTAGTTAATATGGATGTTGAACAAAATGGGAAACACCAAATTGAGCATGTGTTAGTTTAGAGGCTAAGCTGCAGGTGAAAAAGCACAAAGCTACTGAATGAAAAATGATGGCCATATTGGACAGAATTTTTTTAAATTGTTTTACTCGCCTAATAGCCTAATTGAGAAGAACTATTACCTAATGGTATTTATTATTATGTGAATTCAATATAATGTGCTTATATTAATTTAATAATATCAACATGGAAGCTCTGCATATGCACTATTATTTATTTTTAATTTTTAATGACAAAATACAAATTGGCAGTGTGGATATAATTACACCGGTGTAGGTTCACGCACCGTATGCCACTGGTAAACCGAACAGTGGACGTTCAAGAGCAATTCCTAGGCTTTTTTGATGTCTTCACAGGCCAAGATGCCCAGTCTATGTATGATGTAGTGAATATAGTGATCGCTAGATTTCGCTAGTTACCTCTATGAGGTATGCCCTCGAATCACTCCAACATGATTCAATACCTTGCCTCTTCAATTTTGTAACTCACAACACGCCACTAAAGCTATTAGACTATTATGGAATGTTCAGGAACTTATGTACACATTCTATTTCATGGCCTAGTCATCGTATTTGCAAAGCATTAGCCTAAGATATACAAAAGCTATCTCAGAAAGGCAACAGGTACTTCAGATTTCAGACGGTTTAGGCCTCGGAAGCCCCTTAAACAGCATCGGCCCGTATTCAGGCCAGAAGTGGTGGAGCTTATTTGCACTCATTGCGCTTCTTTCATGGAGAAATTTTTTCATAATTTGGTCAGACAATATACCGTTTGAAAGCGTCAAAACTCACAAGCTCTATAAACTATTTTTCATGGTTAAAGCGACGATGGTTCTTTATTTTGTAACTTGATGAGACAAAACAGGCTCAATCAAAATGACGACAATGTACGTTCTGTGTGTTCTGCCGAAATCCACAGATGACACGAATAACGGTAAAGTTGGTATCCCTATCCTGGCAAACATTTTATAAATAAAAAAAATTATCTTTTAGGCAAGAAGGAAAAACTTCCACTTCCACTGTGTTTGAGCTTCTGTTACTTTGTTTCAGTGATACTTCAGATATTTCTGGCTCTTGGAAAACTCCCCATGGTTATTTTACATAAGATTATGCCTGTAGTCAAAGGGGTTCAGAAACAGTAACCATTTTATTTTTGTGTTCAAAAAAGGTGTTGCTAGAGAAGGGGTTAAATGATATATGGTATTTTTGCAATTGTGTGTCACAAGTATTAATTCATTAACTGGGAACTTTGAACCTTGGATGATGCTATAAATCAGACAAATAGATGTAAATATGAACCACTGAACCACACCACCATTCTATTGATTCTTTCAAAGTTGAGAATGGAGAAAGACTGTCTGTTCAAATGACAGGAGGAACTGGAGGAAGGCTGGGAGTGAGTGACTAGAGAAGAACGGAATGTTGTAATGAATAGAAGTGATAACGACATAAGAAAGACAGAGAATGACTGGGAAATAATATAATTGGAGGATGACCGCAAAAGAGAAGGACCAGGGTCGAAAGGAGCTAGATAAGATCTGAGAGGGATAGTGACCGGAGAAGGAGCGAGATAAGATCTGAGAGGGATAGTGACCGGAGAAGGAGCGAGATAAGATCTGAGAGGGATAGTGACCGGAGAAGGAGCTAGATAAGATCTGAGAGGGATAGTGACCGGAGAAGGAGCGAGATAAGATCTGAGAGGGATAGTGACCGGAGAAGGAGCTAGATAAGATCTGAGAGGGATAGTGACCGGAGAAGGAGCTAGATAAGATCTGAGAGGGATAGTGACCGGAGAAGGAGCGAGATAAGATCTGAGAGGGATAGTGACCGGAGAAGGAGCGAGATAAGATCTGAGAGGGATAGTGACCGGAGAAGGAGCGAGATAAGATCTGAGAGGGATAGTGACCGGAGAAGGAGCGAGATAAGATCTGAGAGGGATAGTGACCGGAGAAGGAGCTAGATAAGATCTGAGAGGGATAGTGACCGGAGAAGGAGCGAGATAAGATCTGAGAGGGATAGTGACCGGAGAAGGAGCTAGATAAGATCTGAGAGGGATAGTGACCGGAGAAGGAGCGAGATAAGATCTGAGAGGGATAGTGACCGGAGAAGGAGCTAGATAAGATCTGAGAGGGATAGTGACCGGAGAAGGAGCTAGATAAGATCTGAGAGGGATAGTGACCGGAGAAGGAGCGAGATGGACACCATAAGAACTAAGAAAGAATGACTGAGGAGACAATGGGGAATTACAGAAGAAATAATGACTGGAGAAGAACATACAGTAGATAAGGGAGGCAACCTAAGACTTGGAGTGAGAGCAAATGGAGGATGACAAAGGAAGATAATGCCTAGTGGAAGGCTTATGGAGGCATACGGGTTGGAGAGGGCGGAGGTAGTGTTGCCTCCACTCCACTCCGCACCACGCAGGTACAAACTGCTGCCCTTCCCCTGCAGTCGGCCGCCTAATCTATTCTAATCACACAGATTGCGGCCAGTGCATGAAATTATTAATAGCCGGTAGAATTAAGCTATGAAAGCTGCATAAATCATGCATGGCTGGCTTTAACATCACACCAATCATCATCTGGCTCACCAAAGACTTCCTCATCAAATAATGTGAGGATCCTGGGGGGATTCAACTGCCTTTAAGCAATCACATATGAACCCGTTCAAGAGCCGCTACTGGAAACTGAAAAGATCATACAGGCAAACAGAAGCAGAAGCACACTGGAGTGAGTGTGCATTATATTAATGTTTCTCAGAAGCTGTGCATGGATTATTGTTATCTAGAGGTAGGGATATGATTGGTGCTTTGGCTGCGTTGGAGAGAGACAAAGGCAGGTACCACGCAGTGGTAGAAGCGTCGGTGCCTAGGGTAAGTATCAGCTTTCGTTGGCTGTGAATCAAAACAATATGCGGTGGTATATCTATGCTTGTCTTTCACAATTTATTTGAGTTGAATTTACAAAGTTATTAACCAATGCCGAGATTCCCCTGGCATTTGGAAACTTGGATTGTGAAGGACATGTTGCCTTGGTAACCAGTGTTTTGCATTCAGTAAACGTAGCAAACTACGTGTGGGTTTATAGGAAACTAGCTTCATCGTCAGTTTCACAAACCAAATGACTTTTAAAAGATTGTTTCAAGATTTCATGTATTTCATCACTAAATGACCTAAACTGTTTGTCAAATGAATTTGTACTCTAATAAAAAAATAATCCTTATTTGAAGGGCAATAATTTGAATACATGTAGCTAAAATGTATAGATTTATGAAAACATACAATAATCCATAAACATTTAAAACATACAGAAAATGTTTGTTGTGAACTTACAAACTCTTTCATAAAAAAATGTACCATTTAGCCATTCCCAATTGTTTAAAACAATAGCCTCATATAGCATGGCAGTTGTGTAACAGGTGTACAATTTTTTTTTTAACATTAGGTTTCACACAGTATAGTTGAATCCAAGACCTATTCTGGTAGTGTCTGTGAAGAACGTTGAAAATGGTGGGCGATGTGTAGGCAGGTATGTACCCTTGATTCATTTAGTCTTCTAATCTGATCAATGAATCAACATATCTAATCCTGAAAATAGTGATATAGGTTCCAGTCTGAACATTGAATTTAGTTATCTTAACACATTCAGAAACAAACTGTAAAGTAGACACTCACTGTCTCCCTCAAATATTGAATTTTCCTTTGCCTTGTGTGTGTGTGTGTGTGCATGCGTGTGTGTGTGTGTGCGAGCATGCATGGGTGCATGCGTATGTGTGTGTGTGTGTGAGCGAGCATGCGTGGGTGCATGCTTGTGTGTGTGTGTGTGTGTGTGTGTGCATGCATGCATGCCAGCATGCATTTGTGTGTGTGTGTGTGTGTGTGCGCGTTTGTGCGTGCGTGTGTGCATGCTTGTGTGTGTGTGTGCGCGAGCGTGTGTGTGTGCATGTGTGTGTGTGTGTGTGTGCGCGCATGTGCGTGCATGCAAAGGCTCCACTGTTGTATTATGTAACTACAAAAGTAACAAAATGCTCTAAAACCCAACTGGGCCAGTCTCCTAATCCCTGAGCCAGAAAGGAGGAAATGTTTCCTGACTGTTTGGATCAAGGACACATTCATCCAAACAGCAAGGAGTAAATTCTCACTTTAAAAGGATTGATTTCACCAAGTTGGAAGAATTCTGAAGAGAAAATGGCAATGGCTTCATTCAACTCTTAAAGTGTGTGTGTGTCCAAGCACCATACGGTTTGACATCAGCAACCACCGATTTGAATAAGATACACAGGCTGCATCAGCTATAAAAACAAAACAAAAAAACTGCTCTTAATTAAAGACTAAAAATAAAAAAGATGAATCTGGGATTGTAATTCAAAGGTTCCAACCCCACAAGTTCTCAGGTGGGGCCCTATCAGTGTTCCCTTGAGCAAGGTGCACAACCTGAATCGCTGCCATCCAGGTGCATAAAATTATAATATGCTAAATATAAGCTGTGCAAATTCACCTAAATGAGAACATTTGCCATGTAAATAAATACTAATTAATCATCAACTTCCCCGCAAACTATGCTGACAACCCAACGGTGTTATGTTGCCATCTACTGGCAATTCAGTCAAGTAATCAGATTTATTTTCTTTTACTTGAATGAAATGAAATAACTATACATTCCAATCCTTATAATTGCTTTATTATTATTATTATTTAAAAATGCTACATAGCAATAGTATTGGTGAATAGCAAACATAAATCATTTGGTTATGGTGTGTGCACTGTGCAGCATACAGAAGCAGAACAAGGGGCAATTTCACCCCTCTCAAATGAGACAAATCACATCCGGTTCTCCACAAATGCCCTAATGGGGTGAAGGCTTATGGCACTGCTGCCCTCTTCACTCTACACCTGTTGCTTTCTTCTGCCGTTTGTATCACCATGGCCTCTCTCTCTCTCTCTCGCTTTCTCTCTCGCTCTCTCTCTCTCACTCTAACTCTCTCTCGCTCTCTAGTTGCTAGGCAACCAGATCCTGGAAACTGTAGACTACTGCTCATTTTGCATTTAAAGACTTCCCCTGCAGTAACTTCTTGATTACTGAATTTCCAACATGAGCCACAACTAAAATTGCACTGTGCAGTTTTGCAGCTCATTTCACACCTTACATGGTGTGAGAAAATATTTTGAGATACTCTTGCCACCAAGAACAGATAGGAGTTGTTTTCAATGGCATTTGCCACAATGTCCTCTTAGATTATCTTTGATGGAAGTCTCCATGACGCATTGTGGCTTTTTTAAAATAGAGTAGGTGACCAGGGCAGTGGGCAGGTGTGCGCAACCCAGTTCCTGACAGTGTAACACAGATTTTTAAAAAGAAAATCTATATTCCATATGTTCTGGCCCCACAGTCGTGGAATGAGCTTCCCACTGCATTCCAGACACCCACCCATCTTCAAATTTGTAAAGAGAACGATGTTGCCTTTTTTTTTTGCAGAAATTATTTAAAAAAACATTTCACCAGCAGTAATCAGACCCTGAAGCCATTTACCTGTTCACCTGTTAACCCTCATATTATGTTCAGGGTTTTTATCTCTTTTATATGTTTTTTTGTGAAAAATCATTCCAGTTTCAGTGTATGTTTTCCATTGGTCCAGAAAATTCGTTTGAGTAATGACAGATATTCCAGCTTTAACAGTGACGTTATTCTTCCAGTGGTTGTACGACGTGTGCGTATTACCCAATAATTCTTCAGAAGAAAAAAAACCTCATCATGGTCCGGGCACTGTATGAAGACAGTTCGAGATGGACCTTATCGTAACCCACAACTCGCGGTAAACTTCCTTAAGTAGGCTAGCTAATGTTTTGTAATATAACATAATTAAATTTTCATCCACGATTTTACTGTCTTATTTATTTGCATTGAATGTGTGAAATGAACGTAACAAACTACGTCACATAATTAATGTTTATTCAGTTATCTTCAATGTATGTTCAGCTAACATCAGCTAATTTGATTAGCTAGCTAGCATATCAGCTTGTCAGTGAGCACGGTAGGCAACAGACGCACTTGCAGCACAGCACACGGAAGAACATAGATTAACTCTGATTGCCATCAACTATATTGACGGTCAACCAATCACAGATACGCACAGATGTTATTTTCACAAGACTATTTTTATTATAGATGCCCTAGCGCTGCTCGAAAGGTAGCAAGCTATCACCATAGTCTGTTAAATGAGCAAGCCACCACCGATGCTAAAACTATATATGCTCTATTCCCCAGACATTTTCTTTTTAATTTTGGGGCCGAAAAAAACGGTCCAGACGTAGAAATGTCCGGCTAGGTTTTGCTCGTTCCGTAGACTGTATAAACAACCAAATAAGCTATTATGTTCATAATGCCCGCCCGAACCGGTCCTCTTTTTTTTTTATCAAATATGATCACCCTAGCTAACACTAGACTTTCGCAAGTCACCTTAGGAATATAAATCAGCGGTGGTTAACTAATCTACCAAGCATTTTAATAAGAATTGATTTTCAGGCGTGAAAATTGCACAATACACTTTATAAAGCAAGTTTCTCACCCTGGTGCATGAAGACAGATTGATTAATGTTACGGACTGGTTGTAAAACTCACATTTAATACGTTACCCATATGATTTAAAGGTTAACATATGTTCAACCTAAAATGGAGACCTCAATAAAAAATACACCAACATGTTTGACTAATTCATGGTAGCAATGTCTATATTTGCTCAACATAAAATGCACTTGCCGGTGGAGGACGAAGTACAATTTAATTTCCCATGACAACCCTGTGATGCCTTCAATTGGCTCGTTGGTATAGAAACACGAGGGTGGGCTAGCTACAAGGCTAGGCTTCACACCGCAATTTACGGTAAGTTCCTACGCAAAATGAGAGCGAAGTTATTAAACAAAACGTATGAGCACCGATTCCATGTCACCGGCGACATCGTCGTCCCAGGAGAGTTACCAGTAAAAATTATTAGAAAAAATATATATTTCCATGAGCAGGATATATATAATATAATACAGGGGAAATATGCATAAACCATTGGCTCTGACAGCTTTAGTGTATTTAGTCATCATTAAGGCAACATAACGCTATTTATGTTATTAATCAATATTAGAATTCACGTAATATGAATTTCGGATGAAGCTTGAACTTTGCTAGCCAAATCCATTGCCTGTGATCTGTCTGCTGTGGGAGGAGTCTAATGGGATTGCTGTTTGACAATGCTTCATTGTATAAATTGGTAAACAAGCAGGCTAATTTGGCGTTTTCTAAGGTGAGAGGGGAGCCATGTTCTGGTAGCTTATTCTCAGATGCTGCAGGTGTTATAACAAAATGAAACCGCATATATTTTGTAAAATAGCACTGGTGTAAGCTAATGAAAAATGTTTTCCTGTTTTCCCGTTATTAGATTGCTGGAAAAATAGTTTGGTCAGGAATTACCGGGAACCCGTGCCGGTGTTAAACCCTTATGTAAAAGATTATTATTGTGTATATCAAAACACGTCATAATGGTTAGTCCAAATAATATTGAGCATAATAGGCTATTGATACATATAGCCCAGGGGTAGGCAACCCTGGTCCTAGAGAGCCGCAGGGTCTGCTGGTTTTTGTTTTCACCTTAAACACAGCAACTAATTAGACCAAAGAAACCAGAGGTGGTGAGTGAACTGTGTGTCAAACTGCTCTAATAATTGAAAAGTGTGGTGAAGAACAACAAAAAACCCAGCAGACCGGCTCTCTCTAGACCAGGGTTGCCTACCCCTGATATAGCCTATTGCTTGCTGGCATGCTTTAGCACGCAGATGGCTTTTAAAGGAATGGGATATGACATTTTGATTGGTTTATTGCATGTTACGCCCAAGACACACCAATAATTAATGAAGCGACAAAGTTCAGCCCATTTGCACCTTGTTCTGTAATTAGCGGTCAAATAACACACCATCTAACTAGCAAAAGTGGACTTGGACACGCCCTAAATGCACTTGCGTTTTAGACAAAGCGCTAAGATCGTCAAGATAGAGCCCTATAAGTTACTTACATCGACTGGGAGGAATTGAGGATTTTGATAGGATTGAGGTCTGGACTTTGACTTGGCCATTCCATAACCATAACCCTCCAAGCCAGGCTGTAGTAGATTTGCTTGTATGTTTAGGATAATTATCCTGCTGGAGGATCCAGGACCTTTTCAACTTCAGCATCTGAACTGATGGCCTCACATTCTCCTCAAGAATGGTCTGGTATAAAGTTCACGGTTGAATCTATTATGGTACGTTCACCAGGCCTTGAGACTGCCGTTGTCTGACACTGCCCATAAAGTGTAAGAGCTCTTGGCCATTGTAATTCACAGTAAAGCAGGTACCTGGTACATGCACAGTAGTTTGGTGCTATATCTCTGCTCTCACTACAGGTTAAAAAAAAACTACATTTTAATCAGGAGGAGAGATACCTTTCTACAAATCAAACATAATTTTTCGGTGGAATCCCCTTTAAGGCACTGTTTACTCTCTTGTTTCTCGCCTGTAGATGCAGCGACACTGCGTTATGCTGCCATCTGTTGGACCAGGGAATTATTGCTCAGTGGGTGTACTGTCCAATCTAGTTGATACTCACTGTTTGAAACTTATTTGTGACTGTATTGTATTTGGTAGAGTGCATGCATATAGGATTATTATTGTAAGATGCAAATTAAGGGTTTGTGAGTGGCTAAACAGTTGGTAAAGCAGTGTTCATGTCTTGAGTTTCAGTGTGTGATCAATCCGACAGTCTGGTGTCAAATCCTGATCTGTACAGCAAACTGTCTTTGCTCAGCAATTCATTAAAGCACAAACATAAGGACTGAGTGAGGCCAAACCACTGCATACCTGAAATGTTGCCCCCATGATAATATTGCTTGTTTAAATACTGAATCGTTCACAAATGTCCACCATTTATGCTCTTGCATATTCCACATTGGGATTTTCTGCTTTCTGTCATATTAAAACCTTTAACATGGGGTTACAATAATCAAATGTTTATGCCCCTGAACCTTCGGTGCTTACTTTTTAATCACCTTTATTTTAAAATTTTTACAGCGTATGAGTGATTTATAATCGGTAAAGTTCTGAATGTGAATGCAGAGTAAATTTCTAAAACTAAACAGAATGCATATGCTTTGGTTTTTCATTAGAGTTTTTTTCATTGTTGACATATGGAATCTCTCTGCATTTTTATTATTGAATTTTGAATTTATCTGGCACACTGTGGAGTCTATGAATGGATGAAATAATTTAAAAAATAAAGTACTGTAGAGTGTATGAGCCAACCTCACATAATACTGAGTGGTCTCCACAAACTATTATACCAGTTTACTGTGGAGTCTTGGTTCAGTAATCAATTCACATGGCTTCTCATACCATAGTTATGCTGACGATACTCAACTCTTCCTCTCTTTCCCTCCCTCTACCCAACAGGTGAAGGAGAGGATATCTGCTTGTCTGGCTGACATATCTGAGTGGATGACTACCCATCACCTGAAGCTCAACCTCGACAAGACAGAGCTCCTCTTCATGCCACACAAAACCTCCCCGCTACTTGACCTCTCAATCACCGTTGACTGGACCACGGTGGCTGCCTCCCGCTCTGCAAAGAACCTGGGGGTGGTCCTGGACGACCAGCTGAACTTCAAAGACCATATCAGGGCGACGGCATGGTCCTGCAGGTTCCTCCTGTACAACATCAGGAGGATTCGACCGTACCTGACCACCTATTCCACCCAGCTTTTGGTCCAGACCAAGGTCACCTCACGCCTGGACTACTGTAACTCCCTGCTCGCAAGCCTACCAGCCTGCGCCATCCTGCCTCTTCAACTGATCCAGAACGCAGCTGCCCGGCTTGTGTTCAACCTCCCGAAATTTTCACATGTCACCCCCCTGTTGAGGTCACTCCACTGGCTGCCAGTTGCAGCAAGGATCAGGTTCAAAGTTCTGACCCTGGCCTAAACTGCAGCCAATAGGACAGGCCCTGTCTACCTGCAGGACTTGATCCAGAACTATGTTCCTGCTCGACCGCTTCGCTCATCTACTGCAGGGCGACTTGCACTTCCCCCCCTCCGTGTAAATGGCACTCGCTCATCACGACTGCGGAGCTTTTCCACCCTAGCTCCCCAGGGGTGGAACGAACTTCCCATTCCCCTACGTTCCATGCCAACCCTGCCTACTTTCCATCGTGGCCTGAAAACGCACCTTTTCAGACTCCACCTGGACTAATACTTATCTAGGACCGCATGGTATGTGTTCTTGTTGAACTGTGTTTTCAAGGTATTCAAGTTTATAATATTTAGAATAGAATTGTATTAGAGCTGATTTACCCGGTTCACTGTGAACTGCATTGTGTTCATTACTAGGGATAGCTGCTACTGTATGGGAAGAATGTGCTTTCTTATCTGTTCTGTAGTTACTTCGATGACCTTTCTGTATGCACTTACTGTACGTCGCTTTGGATAAAAGCGTCTGCTAAATGAATGTAATGTAATGTAATGGAGTCAAGAGCTGATCTTCTGAAGCACTGTGGTGTGTATAAACGTAGCTCACGCGGTACTGTGGGGTCTATGAGCTGTTCTCACACGGTACTGTGGGGTCTATGAGCTGTTCTCACACGGTACTGTGGGGTCTATGAGCTGTTCTCACACGGTACTGTGGGGTCTATGAGCTGTTCTCACATGGTACTGTGGGGTCTATGAGCTGTTCTCACACGGTATTGTGGGGTCTATGAGCTGTTCTCACACGGTACTGTGGGGTCTATGAGCTGTTCTCACACGGTACTGTGGGGTCTATGAGCTGTTCTCACATGGTATTGTGGGGTCTTCGCTGGTATCATGAATTTCTGTGGAGTCTCTATTGCAAGTTCATCTTTCTCAGTGCCCATCTCTCTTAAATGACTTCAGCAGCCCAACATTTGATTGAACCAGTGAACTTAAATTGAAAGTATGTGTGAACGCATTAATACCCATAACGCTTTTAAAAAATAGTTTTTTATTATTTTGTGAGAGAAAACAGCTGTTCTGAAATTAAATCTTGCCCCTCTACAGAGGAAAAAAAAAAAGTATTGACCCAGGGTGTGTGTGTGTGTGTGTGTGTGTGGGGGGGGGGGTTCTCAGGTTTCCGAAGACGGACGCAGTTCGCGAGACCCAAACTCACCCTGACGTCAGCGTCTACTCATGCTAATTAATACCTTTCCTCCCAGAGGCCCTCCCATCTGTGCGAATCCTATCCTGCCATCTTTAACAGCAGCATTTTCAGCTGTCTGCTGTGAGGAACCACAAATTGGGGTGAAGGACTCTTTGTCCTTCTTGTACCCCCAGAAGAGCTGCAACTGTCCCCCCTTCTCTCCCCCTTCCTTCCTCTCATTCTCTACATGACTGTAAAACAGAGAAAGATATCTAGAAACATTCCCAGCGAGTCTATCCAAATTGACACAGGATTGTGTCAAGTAAGTGACTATTATTTTTAACATTTTACAACCCATTCCAGGGGTAGTATGTGAGCAATCTAGTCTTGTCCTCAACTTTGAATAACAAATATATTCACATTGTTGTATTGTTGTCTTGGTTGAGCTGAATTTGTTTTTTTTACAGATTTTTCATGAATATTTGTGACTGCCAGCAATAAATGTGACTGTACTGCAGTAAATAAAGAAATTAATAACATAGCACTTGTTTATTTATTTATTTTGAGGACAAAAAGCGCATTGCCTGAGTAAATGGGAAACCTGCATCACCCACCAGGGGGCGTAATGTTTCAAGATCACTTTTGCGTCATTGCAGCACTAAATCACTATATAATGTGTGCTTTAAAAAAATATATATAAATAAAAATAAAAACAAAACATGGACAACTTGAGTTAGAAATATAAAAATATAGACACAATGTTTACTAAATAAAGCATTGTGTCCTCATGAGTGACATTAGTTAGCCGGCATTGCTGTGTTAAACCCCAGCAGTAGAAATGGTTACATCAAGTGTAACTTATCCTGAAAAAGTCTCTTAAGTAGGCTACATGTAGTGTGTACATTTGCAGTTTTTAAGGTGCCACCAAACTGAATGGTTTGTGACCTCTAATTAAAAAGACTAGTAAATTGAATATAATTGGTAGGAATTTGGGGTGATTTTGGCGCCTCCATGAATTCAAGCCCGCTGAAGAAGCCAGCCTGGAGCTGATGTTTTTGCGCGCTGCGTTGTGCAAAAAATGTAGTGACACAGCACCTTTGGCTTGGGATACGCAGCAATTAAATCCGAGCGTCCTCAGAGAGGACCACTAATGCAGTGTGAAATGGAATGTTCACCGCATCTGGAGGGGGAGGGGCTAAACTGACATTACATTTGTCTTCAAGACATTATAAAATACCAGAGCCACAATTAAAATAGAGAGACTGTATGGGCTGGGGGGGGGGGGAGAGTAAGAGAATGACCCTTTCTGCTTCTGTACACACAGCTGCGTGCTGGTCCTCTGAGACTGCCCAACAATCTCCTATCCACAGGAATCTAATTCAGCCCCTCGACAAAGCCCTGCTCATCTGGGTTATCGTGTCCAGACATCGCTCACCTGGCAGCGGTGGGATTCGCTGCGGGCCCAGCGTTGCACGTGGCCAACATGTAATTTTTGGGGAACTTACGTTTTTAAAAACCGATTATTATTATTATTATTTAGGTAGAGCTCAGCCAAGCGCTGCCACTCCAAACTGCATTCTGCCGGTCACCACTTCTTCTCACTTCACTGCACTGGAGGGGTACGCTCTGTAAGAGGCGCACGTGGACAGCAGGTACCCAGTCGACCAGAAGAGGTGCTCTTTTGTGAAGAGATGCCCCGCTGACTCTAATCATCCCAACGGATTCTGCCATATTCCGCCTGTCCCCTGCCTTATGCCACAGTTAGCACTGGCATGAACACAATTACAAGCCAGACTGCAGGGTCATGTCACTTTAGCCTCTGCAGGACAACCCGCCAAAAAATATTTTAATGACCAAACAAAGGTACTTCCTTCCATCTCACTTCCCTGCAGGGCCTGGAGCTCTCTCTTTCACCACCATGACTCAGCACACCTTCCATCTCACTTCCCTGCAGGGCCTGGAGCTCTCTCTTTCACCACCATGACTCGGCACACCTTCCATCTCACTTCCCTGCAGGGCCTGGAGCTCTCTCTTTCACCACCATGACTCGGCACACCTTCCATCTCACTTCCCTGCAGGGCCTGGAGCTCTCTCTTTCAGCACCATGACTCGGCACACCTTCCATCTCACTTCCCTGCAGGGCCTGGAGCTCTCTCTTTCACCACCATGACTCAGCACACCTTCCATCTCACTTCCCTGCAGGGCCTGGAGCTCTCTCTTTCACCACCATGACTCAGCACACCTTCCATCTCACTTCCCTGCAGGGCCTGGAGCTCTCTTTCACCACCATGACTTGGCACATTCATATTGTATCAATTCAAGTCAGGGAACTGGCTTAGAATGTAATTTTAAAAGTAGACTGTGCTCATCGGTCAAGTAAAATTACATCTTCAGTTTATACAAGCAAGAAATACTGTAAACGCATCAATACACTGTAGCCTACTCTATAAACTGCTAAAAGGATGCATCATTTAACTTGGGGTATATTTTACATAGGACTAAGGTCAGGAAATGCAAAGTGTATAACTGCTAAAGTGTTTTTGGTTTTTAACTGCAAGGGGAGTATGTATAATTCAAATATGGGTATGGTAAGATGTGAAAGCATACAGAATTTCATAAATCGAATAGTCAGTATACATTTCCTATCATGCTGTACAAAATGCATGTTTTATTTCACAGTTGTCACACAGTCCTTCACAATGCACAGTTTCACATTCTCGGAGAAACGACAAAATAAACTATTTAAAAGTTTATTGACTAATGTGCGGGGAAAACTTGTGGAAATATTTTTTGACCATGCACTTAAAAAGAAATCCGGATAAACGTGTGGAAAATGATAAAACACAAAAAAGAATAGTTATTAAATAATTAAATACAGGTACATTGGTGAAAGTAGGCCAGTGAGTGTAACACTGTGTCATACCACAGAGTAGTATGATAAACCTACTCACTAACTAAATTAACTACCATATTTTGTGACAAAAAATATGAAATAACAAAGGGAGTAAAGTCCTACTGTTTATTTAAGGATATATTTATTTATATATTGTTTTGCAGTGTAGTGTTTTACCCATCACAACTTCCAGCAGCGTAATTTAAGTATCAGCTGGTACAGACTCTTCTTTTTACAGGAGAAACGAGGTGGGTAAATAAACCCAGGAGACTAATACACAAGCAAACGCTTCAGCAGAAACCTCTTTTTTGTTCTTGGATTACGGACTGTAGCGTAGTTTCCGCATTAACCTCTGATCTCAGTCAGAAACTTTGGCTCGCACCGGTGTTTCGCTAAGAGAATGCTAACGTTTTAAGAGCTGTTATTGATTACTTTTTTGAATGTACTTTCAATTCATAAAGTAGAAGCATCTAGGAAATGCATGTATTAAATAAGTGCTGTTTCTTTTACGAAACACCATGCGACGTAATTTTTCGTTAATTTCCACAACTGTGCCTGAACTTGTGCCGCTGCATATGAACTGACTCTTTAAGGAGATTTTGAGAATGGTACACTTGCTGCAGTGTTTTCTGCACGTGTACACGTATGTGTTCCTGTGTGTGTTTACTGCATGTGCACAGGGGTCATGTGACAGGTCACCTGAGGTAAAAATGGCTGTGGTTGCGTAACAGAATTCTTCCCGGGCCATCCGAAAGCATATAATCACATCCAGGTAAACCCAAATGTGTGCCATGTGTAAACTATGACCTTTGCCCCTGACACCTAAAGAACCCCCAGCCCCCAGCTGCCAGCCCAACCCAGTAGGGAGTTTTCTCTCTGCAGTACCCCGATTTACTGACACTTAGACTTGTGGTAGTGTTTCGCCTCATAACATTTGGTCCCGTGATATTGCCTTGGCTTCCGGTGTTACAAAATCACATTCACTTCTTTATATCCTGCTGTCCTCAGGAGTGATCACCTGTGACTACTTTACTCTATGGGGGGTGGGGGGGGGGGAGAGATACATTTTCCAAGAGGAGTAAAGCAAAATACCTCTAATGTTTTGATATTTGAGTCGTATAACAGCTCAAAAATCTGCGGATTTTGGGCCACCTGATTTATAGCTGACATGGGGGGTGTGGGAGATGTAGAGGCCATAGTAACTGACGTCTCAGAGCAACTGCCTGACTGTAAATCACATTTAAGAATTATTTGCAGGTGGCAAGTGACATGCTTCAACAAAACCAAGAATGTTTTGATTTGCAGTGAGTGTGTAACTCATGAACTCTGTCAGAAGCCTTCACCTGCCATCTCCGTGAGTCACGGGTGGGCAATTCCGATCCATGTAGGTTTTTGTTTCAACCAAATACCCTGGCTAAACGAGCTAATTGGCTGTATAGCCTACACCAACACTTGTTCGCTCATAGATTAGATCACATCATTATAACATTTTGAATAGTGACAAAAAGAAAAAGAAAAGAAATGTAGCTAAAGTGCTAGATGGTGGAAATGTTAGGGCTAATTAAATAATTAAGTTGGCATAAAATCCAGAAACAGATATGGCCCTCCTTCTCACCTCTGCTGCGATTGATGGCACGGGGGGTTCAGTGCGGTACCCTGGACTCTGGACCTGTAGACCACAAATTTCCAGATTTAAATGTCAGGTGGATGACCACTGTTGTACCCTCGACCAAGGCACCTGCATTGCTTGCAGCTGTGCCACCTGCACCTATGCAACAGCAGCGTTTCAGCTCAAGTGCATGCAGCTGTGCAATTTTGCAGTCAACATTCCACACAGTTCTACAGGAGAGAACTAGAACTTGCATTTCTCTGACGGCGAAGCTAAAGCACAATGCAATATAAAAGGCAGACTCGTGGTGCAGGAACAGACAAGGTTAAAGTCGGAATGTTGCGCATAACGGACGTCCTTTCCTTACTTACGACAGAACGATAAGCCGCAAGCATTCACCGCGTCACCTGCGGAATCTGCGGCCGTAAGCCACCTGGCACTTCCTGTGAACTTTGAGTGTCCTTGGCTAACGTGACGCACGTTGGCTTCGCCTCGCTTGCCGAACGGAGTGCTAATTTAAAAACTCTACACCTCGACACTGGGCCAATTTAGCCAGCGTGAACAAGAACCCGTTATCACCCTCCAATTAGGCGGACCCTCAGCCAATGGCGACGAGGGCCGAGAGCGCGGCTGCTTAATAACCGCCTATTAGTTCCGCACGGTCGGCTCGTACATCCGTCTAGATTTCACATCTGGAACGGGTGCCCCGGGGACATCTGATTTGAATTCCAGCTGTCCTCCCCCCAAGCCGGTGGTTAGCAGCAATGGGAAAATGCATTATTATATCGGCTTAGAGAGATGTGGTCATATGATCTGGTTTGGCATCTTGCCAATTCCCCCTCTTTGTCCTCATTAGATTTCCACGCTTGATCGTGGTTTGCGATGGATGGGGAGCGTTTAGTAGCTTGTATTCGCATAGTGCGACAAATAACGAGAAACTTTCTGCTCGTTTAATTCATCTTCAACTCGGTGGCTTCAGGAGAATGTTTTACTACTCCGATATTGGTCAGATGTGAATAAACACTCTTCAAGGCAACATAATTAAAACCTGAATAATTTCTCACAGAACAGTTACCTTTGTGGATATATTAGTGTTCATAAAATCGAGCAGAGGAGTCATACCAATGGGCAATGAAGCAGCCAATAGCCTGTCCCAGGCTATCAGTACCTAGCTATCACTGTGACTAATTTCACTTTGGCCCCATTGGGCTTCTGACCAAGGCATGGCCCAGTCTTGCTCTGAATTCTAGAAGACACATCACTTCACAAAGTGCAGC
Organism: Ilyophis sp. 1 JC-2022; assembly: GCA_022702515.1. Taxonomy (NCBI): domain Eukaryota; kingdom Metazoa; phylum Chordata; class Actinopteri; order Anguilliformes; family Synaphobranchidae; genus Ilyophis; species Ilyophis sp. 1 JC-2022. Next base: position 30,002,287 of record CM040401.1, read on the forward strand.
TCTGAAACCTAATGGTAATTAATCTGTGAAAATAAGGCGGTGTAGTAAAATGGGTATGGAACTGGGCTTGTAACTGAAGGGTATTCGTGTTAGCATAATACCGTTGTACCCTTGAAAAAGCTACTGAACCTCAATTGCTTTGGTAAATATGCAGCTGTATAAATTGATACTATGTCAAAATGTCATAGTCGCATGTGGATAACAGTGTCTGCTAGTAAAAAATAGCCAGTCATAAGCAAGACGCTTATTATTAAGATGTCCTATAGAGCTCTAACGGGCATTCTCTAGAACAATGGTCTGCAAGTCTGGTCCTGGAGAGCCACAAGCTCTGTTCACCTTAACATCAGCACCTAAATCAGACCAGGTGAAGTGAGTTAATTGAGTTAACAATCAACCGCTCTAATTGATTAATTAAGTGCAGAGTAGCAATGAAAACCAGCAGAGCTTGTGCTCTCCAGAACAGACCCCTGCTCTAGAATGACCTATTGAGACCTTACAGGCATTCCGAGACAGATCTGAAAAGCAGTCTAGGAAATCGCACAACCTGCTACACTTCCTGTACCTTTTCTCCATCTCCGGCAGTCACAGGTAGAGTGAGCGAGGGAAGGGTGGTCTGAGGTGACCTTGTTCAGAATCAAATCGCCCAGGTGCTCTGGCACGGCTCTGAGCCTGGCGCCACGCAGGGACGCTGGTGCCAAGCCGTTGTTGTGCTTGGCGAGGTGCAGGCTCTTGCTCTTCCTGGCATGCCTGCCATCCTGGCAGGAAACTTTCAAAAAAACTTTAAAAAAAAAAAAAAGGGGCCGTCCAATGAGCTCGTAAGAGAACGTTCTGGAATCTCTAAATTGGGGTCGCAACGCTGGCTGTGTTTGTGCCGTTGTGCTTCTCAAGGGTGTCATCTGGTTAATGATCAATTTATTTCTTAAAAAAATATTCCTGTGACCTCACCTAGAGGCAGACAGTTTACAAGCACATGATTTAATCTGGAGATGAGGTGGGGGCCAGGGCATGGATTTAATCTGGAGATGAGGCGGGGGCCAGGACATGGATTTAATCTGGAGACGAGGCGGGGGCCAGGGCATGGATTTAATCTGGAGATGAGGCGGGGGCCAGGGCATGGATTTAATCTGGAGATGAGGCGGGGGCCAGGGCACAGATTTAATCTGGAGATGAGGCGGGGGCCAGGGCATGGATTTAATCTGGAGATGAGGCGGGGGCCAGGACATGGATTTAATCTGGAGACGAGGCGGGGGCCAGGGCATGGATTTAATCTGGAGATGAGGCGGGGGCCAGGGCATGGATTTAATCTGGAGATGAGGCGGGGGCCAGGACATGGATTTAATCTGGAGACGAGGCGGGGGCCAGGGCATGGATTTAATCTGGAGATGAGGCGGGGGCCAGGGCATGGATTTAATCTGGAGATGAGGCGGGGGCCAGGGCACAGATTTAATCTGGAGATGAGGCGGGGGCCAGGGCATGGATTTAATCTGGAGATGAGGCGGGGGCCAGGACATGGATTTAATCTGGAGACGAGGCGGGGGCCAGGACATGGATTTAATCTGGAGACGAGGCGGGGGCCAGGGCATGGATTTAATCTGGAGATGAGGCGGGGGCCAGGGCATGGATTTAATCTGGAGATGAGGCGGGGGCCAGGGCATAGATTTAATCTGGAGATGAGGCGGGGGCCAGGGCATGGACAGGAATTAGGCATATTTCTGATCTGCTTATTTTAACCATTTCTCAGTGGGCATTTCTACAGCCGATTTTATACCACCCTGCAGGGTTGCTGGTCACAGTCCCGACTGGAAGAGTCTGGGTTTTATACCTGAGTGAGCCACAATAGTGACTTAATGGGATGAGCCATGCAGCAGTGCTAATCTGTATACCTTAAGACCTGCTTTTGCTGGACTTTCCATTGCCAGCAGTGCTGCCTTATTATTTCACTTTTTATATGACTGGGGTACACCATCAAATACTTTTTTGTTTTTTAATACATTGCATTTTTACAAATATTTTTACACCAATCTAGGCACATATTCCCCAATACAGACAAAAAAACGGACCCTCAGAGTGCTTTGAACTGTAATGGAAGATGCAAATACATTTACAATTACAACATTTTAACTAAGACATTAGATGGCCTTTTGACATTAGAACACTGTGACATTGTCTACTCTACAAAATATCAATTGGGACAATGTAATCCAGAAACAAACAAAAAATGATGACTAAGACTATCCATCCATTATCTAACCTGCTTATTCCTGGTCAGGGTCGCGGGGGGCAGAGGGGCTGGAGCCTATCCCAGCATGCATTGGGCGAGAGGCAGGAATACACCCTGGACAGGTCACCAGTGCATTGCAGTGCACACACACCATTCACTCACACACTTATACCTATGGGCAATTTAGAGTTTCCAATGAACCTAACCTGCATGTCTTTGGACTGTGGGAGGAAACCCACTTGGACATGGGGAGAACATGCTAACTCCACACCGAAAGGCCCTCGGCCGGGATTCAAACTCGGTACCGTCTTGCTGTGAGGCTAGCCACTGCACCACCGTGCTGCCCCACGACTAAGACTGTAGCTTTTAAAAAACAGTACTATGAATATAAAACTTTATTTGCGATCAGTTGCATTTATTTGTGGGTTATTTGCATTTATTTGTGAACCAGGTACATTTATTTGTGAACCAGGTACATTTATTTGTGAATCTCATTATACTTGTGAAAGGGTCATGCTATTTACTTGTTTATCTTTGACACAATAATAGGCTACCCCCATAGGAGACTGACCTTGTGCAAAGAAATACAGAAATAGCTTGAGTAGAGACCATTTGTTTACACATTCTTAATATGTGCTTTAAAGTAGATAAGTAGATTAAAGCTATTAAAATTGTGGAAAAGCTCACTTTAGCATTTGGCCTAAGTTCCAGTAATACTATTTTGCTTCAAGGGAAATAGTTGTTTTTGTGACATGACTGCATGTGCGATTGCAATAGAAACACAGACAACACAAGGTAATCTAATATGTGTATCTGTCTCGGTGGGGGATGTAAAATAAACGGACCAGTTATCAAGGTGGAGTGATCCAGAGAAATGACATATTCCACATCTTGTCTGGTGAAACAATCTGTTCATATGCAATTTTGTTTACATAAAGCATTGTTATGTCGGACATGAGCGAGGTCGCCATGACATGTGGGGAAAAAACATGCACATTTGCAACATTTTGAGCCAAAGCAAGAATAGTTTGGCTCATGTAAAATGTACTTTCCAGAAATTTCTGTACAAACTGTTCTGCCAACAAAAAAATATAAGAGCATTTAATAACAGTTTTGGTAAAGTTCACATCCATCCACTAAACCTTTGAACTTTGCACATAAATTTTTGCTTCAGTGTACTGCATCAAACGGGTTAATCTCTGAAAAGTTATGTAGAAACAGCCGCCTTGAGGGTTTACCTTGAATACATTACAGACTGTATTTAATTTATACTCCTGGTCATAATGTGGTAACACCATCCAAGTGTATTTTTCTGGATTATGAGTCACATAGGCCTGCATAGTTTTAGAGTATCTTTTATTTGTCAAAAACATAAAAATAAAATAAATACACAAATTATCTGACAAAATATTCTAAATTGTCTTGATGTTATTTTCTACTCTTTAGACCATCAAACAATTAAACACATAATTTATTTTTATTGTATTGCTTTGTTTATTACTGGATTACATCTGTCCTCCTAATTTGATGCTTTGGGGGATTTCCTCTTCCTCTTGTTTAGTTCGACAGGAAACACTAAAGCATTAACTGTTTTTTTTTTTCATAGCTAGGTAGCAGTAATCCTCGATTTATGAATATCCAATACTCAATGACAGACATTTGGAGCTCATTGTTTTTCTCTAGAGCCATTATTGTGGTTTATGAGGATCTAATGCGATAAGATTTATGCCACTAAGTCGATGCATGCCAGGACTAAGTCGATGCATCATTTTAGTGTAAAAGTTGTTATTGGAGAGTTTTTATTATTTTATTTTTTATCATAGCACAAATACCTGAATGGCTTTCCTTTTGTAGTTTGATCTGTAGTTTTTTTTTGCAATCACAACCAATCGATTTGAAAATACATACTCAACAAGTACAAGTACTGTATGTCGAATGTGTTCTGGTTTTTCCGAGACCAAAACTGCAGGCATTTGGGACCGAACAAGGGGTGGTATTCTGGCAACTGTCCAGCGGTAAAACTGTTTATTTTATCTGTCACCTCTCCTAAATCTAAACCTGCTGCTCTCTTGGGAAGCTCCGACCTCTTTCTTGGCAGTAAGCTTTTGGGGCCTGGTGAATCGGTTCAGAGGCACGATGAAGCTATCGCCCATCACTTGCCTGCAATCTGTGTCGCTGGATTCAAACAGAGCAGTCGGCTGCTCTGGCAGGAACCCAAAACCCGGAACCCGGAAAGTATCTACATTTAGGAATTTAGCCGAAGCTCTTATCCAGAGTGACTTACAATGAGTGCAAATGAAGAAAAGGCCCAGATTCACAAATCACCAGCAACCTAGTGCTTAATGAGAAGTGTAATCATAGGCCAATAACACTTTGGTGATAGCAGGTCATCCTTTATCACTAGAATTAACGTGGGAGGGAAGATAGAGAAAAAACGCGGGTGCAACAATATTGTAATTGCATTGTGGACGGGGTGTATTGAAGCACACTTTTATCACAATTCCCACACAACTAATAGGGAACAGTTGTGCGGTGTGTTTAAGTGTAATTATAAAAGGCGCGTGACTGTTGCTTACAATTAAGCATGCGCTTATTGGGTCACAATGTGTTGTCACACAGCCCTTTCTACAGTAATTTAAATATTGTTACGATGACACTATTTGTAAGTAGGAAATTGCAAAGATATTTGCACGCACATTGGGCCTGATTTATGAAGCGTTCCTAAATATGCGCGTACATTTATGTACGAAACGAGTTGGTATGAAACATTTACGCCGGATTCATCAAACCGTGTGGGAAAGGCAGATTTGTTTGTATTCACGTACATATGTTCATACAAGCGTTTTTATGTTATTTTGTGATTAGCATAAATCCACGTCCATGAATTGCCTTATATTAAGGTCGTCACTTCCATTTAAAGGTCCATACGAAGTCAAAATGGCCCAGAAAAAGCGAAATAAATAATTATTCCGACACTGAAATCAAAGTTTTATAAGCAGATGTTCAATCAAGGGAATTTTTGTATTGTTCGTTCCGGTGTCAATAGTAAAGTAGCCTACATGGTAAAGTAAAGACCTAAGCATATACACCCTGATGAAGGCATACTGCCAAAACATGTTGGCAACTTAAACATTGAAAACTATATTTGCATGAAGATAAGTGTGCGATTTTGATATTTTTTCTGATTTAATGGACCAGTAATCAGCACTTTCCTTTTTTTTGGGTGACCTGGCAGGACCTCCCCGTCACACGAGCTGTTAAAGCTCAAGCTTATCCGCATCGGACGAGCGCATTGCCTCCATCTGCCAAGCACTAGGCTGCAGTCTTTCTCACAGCCTGGAAATAAATACAATTATAGTTTATTAATTTCATCATTCTGCGGGTGTTCTTTGAGTGCGAGAGCTGGTTAAATCCCCGATCCCCTAGTGATGGAAAGAGGTAGTTAGGAATCTATATTCTGACACGGCAAACAACCATTTGAAGTCGATGAATGCCAAAATACGGGCAAAATTTCTAATACGAACGATTTACATACAAATTTTCTCTGCTCACGTTTCATGAATGAGGCCCATTGAATGCAAAAATGGGTAGTACAGGAGCTGTACCTGATGTTCCCAGCACACCGCCAGCTCAGCGGTGAGGAAAGACTCCGTTTCACATCCCCACTGCAAGCACTGTTCCACTAAAGAGTGCACAAAATCAAATCAAATTTATCTTGTGAATGTAGGGCCTAGAAACACTTTCTTCCTTCACGCACAGTTTTTTTTGGCGACCATGAAACTAGCCAAACTGTTTATGAAAAAAATAAATCAAGGATTTAACATGTAAAGATACACGTTGACCAAATCCATGGCTATGAGTCTGCCACAAATTAAGACATGGCAAACTGTTTATTGTTGGCTTTATTTCATGTATTCGCCTTTTTTATTTAGCGGGAAAAAACAAACAAAACATTAAAATAAGGTCCACGTCCATCTAACAGAAATTTTGAATCCAACAAATGAGCACTTAGTTGCTTAAAAATACATTCCAGTCTATATGAGATAGGATAGTATGATGAGTTATTCTTTTTATGTAAACAATTTATGAAATCAAATGGAATTCATATTTTCAAACTTGAGTCAATGGAGAGAATCAACCTACAGGCAGAATTTATTGCACTACAACTGAGTATGTGACACAGAGAAGCTGTTCCGATGACCCAGAGTCAACAGGGTGACCCCTCCTGCCAAAAAAAGGGGCTTATAATAACTCATCCCTGAGTGTGAATTGCAAACAGGCACTTGGGACACAAACTCTACAAGCTATCTTGCCAAATAAGTATGCTGTTGTCGAAAGAAACACATTTATGAGGAATTAAATAAAGTCCAACACTTTCCGATAAATAAAGCAGCACAAACAAAGCCATCCAGAATGCATTACTGCTACAGACATACTATAGACAAAGGTCAAAGATCACTCACAATCGGGCTTTCTATTATGAATTGAACTTAATCAAAGTTTCCAATATTTTTAGAAATACAAAAATGCAGGACACAAAGTATCACCAAATTTCATACAATGGCACATTATTTATTGAAGCACCATAAAGAAAAATGACATGCAAGCATGGCTTTCATATACATTAACTGCTGATATATTATTTAAATGGGGAGTACGGCGTTTCGAGGGTTTCCATTCTGGAAATGCTGATATCTTCCACTTCCTCTACAGGTGATGCATTATACTGCATGCAATTCCCTGCCTGTGCAGCTTTAGCTGTTCAGTGTAATTGAGCTTTCACAAATGAAAAAGATTGAAGGTCCTCAAAGCACACAAACAGCCTGATTTACTAAGACCTTTAGTGGGTGCAAAGACCTTTAGCGCACGCAAAACTAACAACAATACTATGACCAATCATTTGTCATGTTATTGGTTTCACGTGTGCTAAAAAGTTTTGCACACGCTAAAGGTCTTTGGTTTTGCTTGCATCAAAGTGCATTATGTCCGCATTACATCCGTTATGTTCAAAGTGCATTATATCAACTACATTGAAATCACTGAAATGAGACACCATAATCCTGACTTACAGAAATGTTCCTATCCCTGAGCAATGCGAGAGCAAATTGTGTCATCCTGCAGCAGTGGCGGACTTAGTCATTTTGAGGCCCAAGGCAAACACAGGCATGGGGCCCTCACACATCCCTTGCTCTCCCCCCTTTTCAATCCTTATTTATCTAAGAAAGATCAGTTGTGATGCATGTATCATCATCATCATTGCTGCTGGAGCAATCTAGGTTGGCACTGCCAGCAGCAGCAATGGGTAACGTTTAGGGATGTTCCTAACGACTAATTTCCCTGAAATTTGAAACCGTTAATCACATTCTTCAATAACCAAATCGTATTTTAAATGCCGCTGAAATGTGTGGCACTTTGCGCCTTGCATTATGAACATTGCAAATTATCCTACAAAACATGACAACTCACTAAATAAAAGTTAACAAATAACATTTATTGAAAACAATATTCAACGTAACAAAACATTTTTAGGAAACGTGCCTGATTATTACAACGGCATTTTCATTGGGTGAACACGATCACATAGCAAATACAGTAAAAAATAATAATCGGTTATCAGAAAAGCTACCAATAATAGGAACACAAAAAAATAACAATTAGGCCGACTGATCGACGTGACATTAGATTCGTTTTATTGGGCTATTCAACAACGCGATAGGCCTACTTACTCTTTCCACCTCGCTGGTTTAACTTGCAGGGCGAACAGGCTAATGCGTTTTGTTTTTTTCCTTCGTTTTTTTAAATTATTTTTTTAATCCGGCGTTGTTAACATTAGTAACGGATTCTCGTTTTTTTATAAAGCAACAATTGACCAGGAAAACATGAAATTTCAGTGCAAATTATGTCAATATGTAATTTAAATGTGTACATTAATAAAATATTAAGCTTAACCGACTAGTATTTCTGGTGCCGACTAGCGAGGGTAGCAACGTTTAATCGGCTAGTCGACTAAACGCGCACATCCCTAGTAACGTTAGCTCCTCTTCGCTAGCATTAGCAATGCTAACAACACTAGTGCTAGTGCTAGCAGTCTCAGACTGACTGCTCTTCATTAGTGGCATCTGTACTACTACTAGCCGCCGTGAAAAATGTAGTTAGCTTTGGTAGTTTTGCCACAAACTTTTTACTTTCCTCCTTTTCTCAGCACCGCTTGGGTAGCTTCGCTTGATTTTCACTTTTTAATAATCGCGCCGAGCTGAAACACGAATTGGCTACTGAATCATTTCCGCAGACGGCTCATCATGGAATAGTCCAATGTAGTGGGAACTGGGGCCGGGGGGGGCTGACTAAGACACTCATGAATTAGGTATTCTGATGCCATTTAGCGCATGAATTTTTAGAAAGACATAATTAATTACTGGGGGAAAAAAACTAAAAACGTTTATGAGGCATTTAACGGGGCCCTTTTGTAGTATGGGGTCAGCTTGGGGCCCCAGGCAATTGCCGACCTTTGCCTAATGGGTAAGACCGCCTCTGTCCTGCAGCACTGCTGGCCATAGACGACATTGGCACAGGTTTGATTCAGTACCAAGCTGTGGGGCCCAGCCATACACTAGAACAGCGCCTTAACAGGGTGAGCCACCCAGAAACCCCTCAAAAGCAATGGTCAGGTCACCCATTGAGTCAGGAGCTGATTCGTTCAAGCCTTTCTCATATCATAAGGGACAAGTGAGCAACAAGCAGTGCATTTCTCTGCAGCTACAGGGAAGCTCATGCAAGCTCATCTCGGCTAAGACCGCAGTCGCCACCATGACAAGCGTAAGACTGGTGGCTGGATGAGGCAGTGAAGCAGGGCTGGTGATGGTGGCTCTCCCAATGCCATTTGAGAGAACACAGCGTGATCTCCGGGGGTGATACACGCTTACCGTGTAACCCAGGTTGTGTGAAGGTTGTCTGGGCTTTGTTGTCAAACCGGATTACGATAATCCTTCCAACCTGCGGAGCCTCTGGCGAAGCCAATAATGAAATTCTTCCTGGGGCCTTTGGTTCCACGTTGAGCAGCGGTAACCTGGGAAAGCAGAAAAACAGGCCACGCATGAACAGCGCACTCAAACAGCAAGAATCGGACAAATTCATCTGGTTCAAGAGAATGTCTCTGTTCAAGTCCCGTTCAAAGAATCTTTATCAACCTATGCATTTTGTCTGTCTTCTGGCAAAATCAACCTTTTACATGACAAACATTTACACACAGGGAAAGGAGAAAGGAGACTGGGTAGAACCCTCTATGCCCCTATATGGTCCTGTATGGTCACAAGTTAAACTGTTGGTGGATATTATTAGGGAGCAATGACTGCATGCTGATGCTGCATGCAAATGTCATGTTTTTTATTATTGTGGAATCATAACAGTAATTTTATTGTTTTTGAGCACATTTGATAGCAACAGTAGAGTCCAGGTACTATACCTCCAGATTATATACAGCTTTCCTACACAGGTAACACAGTTATATTTTATACAGCTTTCCTACACAGGCAACACAGTTAGATTATATACAGCTTTCCTACACAGCTAACATTTGTTGGTAATGTTTTATAAATTAGAAGAATTTCAGCGACAATCTAAAAAGATTCTGCTCATTTATAAAACATGAAAACGTAATTTTGCATCTTGGATATTTTCTTAAATTCCAATTCCATTTCCTATTCCAGATTCCAATTCCATTTCCTATTCCAGATTCCAATTCTATTTCCTATTCCAGATTCCAATTCCATTTCTTATTCCAGAATTCAGAATCGTCCCCAACCCTGCTCTGTAGAAGACAAGAAATATCTGAATTAATCAGTTTTGTCTTATTTGTATGGACAGTGGATGAAGTTGAAGGCATGAAGACAGTGCATGAAACCCCTTTGCAGCACCAGTGAGCCTTATTTATTGTGAGACACCAGGTGATCTATTCAAGACGGCAACACCCGACATTTTGAGACATATGTGTGTTTAAAATGAGTGGTTGAATAAGAAACGGGACACCATCCGCCCTGCACTTTCCTCCATATAGGTCTCTACTACATGGCAGGTGGCTCCACAGTGGACAGTGAACATCATTAAAACACCATTTAGGAATGTTACATATACACAACATATGGGTGACCTGAGTTATGCCTGGGAATATTGTAAATACCTACATATATCACAAAATAGAAACAGAAACCAAAAGAGGGAACACAGGGACTTATAAAGAGTATTTTGGGGATGGGGACGGGAGGTGTGGAATGGAGGCAGGGGTTATGAGAGGAGAAAATAAGAGAATGGATTACAGCTTTCCAGGAAGGTAGCCGAGGTCTTTCACTCTGTGATCGTATTTCCCCCCCCCCAATGAGGGCACGCAGGCCTGGTCAGGCTATAGGAGGCTTGAGCTGCCATTTCTGCACCAGCAGCACACATAGACAAAGGAAATAAACATTGATCCTGATTCCTGCCTCTTTTCAAAAAACCAACCACCAAGCACACTCCACTGAAGGAGTTACTAAACAATCAATCAACCAACAGTTCTTTCATTTTGCATCGCAGCATTTACAAACAGGTTGTCACACAGTGCTTTACAATAGACATTTTGTAGACATTACAATAGACATTTTGAAACCTCCACATTTTTTGCCATTTTGGAAAAATAAAAAGGCAATCAAGCAGAACTCCTACGAAATGATAGGTTGCAAAAAAAATAGTTAACTTAACACTAACCTACTGGAGTAAACACTTTTACACTAACCTACTGGAATAAACACTTTTACAATAACCTACTGGAGTAAACACTTTTACACTAACCTACTGGAATAAACACTTTTACAATAACCTACTGGAGTAAACACTTTTACACTAACCTACTGGAGTAAACACTTTTACACTAACCTACTGGAGTAAACACTTTTACACTAACCTACTGAAGTAAACACTTTAACACTAACCTACTGGAGTCAACACTTTAACACTAACCTACTGGAGTAAACACCTTTACACTAACCTACTGGAGTAAACACTTTAACACTAACCTACTGGAGTAAACACTTTAACACTAACCTACTGGAGTAAACACCTTTACACTAACCTACTGGAGTAAACACTTTTACACTAACCTACTGGAGTAAACACTTTAACACTAACCTACTGGAGTAAACACTTTTACACTAACCTACTGGAGTAAACACTTTTACACTAACCTACTGGAGTAAACACTTTTACACTAACCTACTGGAGTAAACACTTTAACACTAACCTACTGGAGTAAACACCTTTACACTAAACTACTGGAGTAAACACTTTTACAATAACCTACTGGAGTAAACACTTTTACAATAACCTACTGGAGTAAACACTTTTACAATAACCTACTGGAGTAAACACGTTTACAATAACCTACTGGAGTAAACACTTTTACACTAACCTACTGGAGTAAACACTTTAACACTAACCTACTGGAGTAAACATTTTTACACTAAACTACTGGAGTAAACACTTTAACACTAACCTACTGGAGTAAACACTTTAACACTAACCTACTGGAGTAAACACTTTTACACTAACCTACTGGAGTAAACACTTTAACACTAACCTACTGGAGTAAACACTTTTACACTAACCTACTGGAGTAAACACTTTTACACTAACCTACTGGAGTAAACACTTTAACACTAACCTACTGGAGTAAACACTTTTACACTAACCTACTGGAGTAAACACTTTTACACTAACCTACTGGAGTAAACACTTTTACGGATGACAGGGCTAATGGCCACTTTCATAGGACACACTTTTGCAAAGATGTGTTATGTTCTGAGTTCTGAGTCTGTCTGTTTTGTATAAATTTTCATTCAGGTATTTATGTTTCTGATTATTTGTGGTTTCACTGTCCTGTGTCTTGTATTTCTGTCACTCCCTGTCCTCGTCACACCTTTCGGGAATCTGTGGGGATTTCGGTTTTCTCTGTATTTCCTCTCATTCCTTCCTTCTTACTAAATTATTTCATTGTAAATAATACTAATTAACTAACAATCACTAACATCTTAGTTTTAGGGTCTACTAATCTACTAATGACTAACTTGTGTATATAATACTAAACAACTAACTTACTAACATTAGGGATTTAAAGTTTTCTACTAACATTACTAATTACTAATTTATCTTGAGTTTCTACCTGCAGCTGTCATTCTCCCTTGTTATCCTAGCCCTGTATCTATCTGTGATTTCACATTCTCTGCACATGTGTCCACTTACGTGTTCCTCCCCTTCGAGCTGTGCACTTACCTGTTAAACTCCAGATCTGTTGTCATCATTGTTTATGTGAAAATCCAGTTCCGTGTTTTACGTCTGCCCTTGTTATTGGTCCTTGTTACCCTCATTGTTCTTACCTGTGAGCCATCTCCCCTCCCTGCTTCCTCACACCTGATCCTCATTGTTTCTTGTCTCCCTCTGTGTATTTAATCCAGTCGTCCTAGTCTCTTGTTGCGAGTTCCTCACAAATGTTATAGCGTTATAGCGTAATAGCGTATTTTGAGTTTACTTCTCTGTTTTCCGAGTATCAGTTTTTTCCCCACCCCCGTGAATTTCTTTTTTTGAATTCTGTTATTTTTTTTTTGTGATCGTTTCCTTGTCCGTTCCTTTTTGGTTTATTTTTGTGCATTATTGATTTCCCGGTTTTCTGACTTCTGCCCGTGTTCTCGCTACCCTGATTCTGGACTGATTTTGTACCTCTGCCGTGCCTTCCTGTTTTTGACCTCTGCCTGTTTTTGGACTCTTTGGATTGTGATTTTGTACTTCAACCTGAGATTAAACTTTGTTTTTTTCTGTACTACTGCCTGCTACTGGGTCCCTAATTCCACCGCTCACAACAAGGTGACGCTATGGAAATGCAGACCACATGTTCCCTGCACCCAAAACATGTCCTGACAAGCTATAACGTCCCTAGAAGTTATAATGTCCCTACAAGCTATATCGTCCCCACAAGGTATAACATCCACACAAGCTATATCGTCCCCACAAGGTATAACATCCACACAAGCTATAACGTCCCCACAAGGTATAACATCCACACAAGCTATAACGTTCCCACAAGAGAAGAGAAACAGTGTTTCTTTTCTTCTATTAGTCACTCATTTGTACCCAGATTATGATAAAGAGAAATACTCCTTCAGAACCAGTCCAACATGGACAAATTCTCCATTTCACTTCCTGTTCATATTTCAAACAAAGAATTTATTAACAAACCCTTTGTTGTTGTTGAAGAGGGGTGTGGTTTAGTTTTTAGTAATGTTATTAGAACATAACTAAAATTTTGTCTGTTATATATGTATTTATTTATTTATTTTCTGGACTGGGTAACTACCACCAGGTTTGACTGCGTGGGTACAATTTGTGAATGTTGTGTTCACTGTGCATTTGGTATATATTTTTCATTATGTGTACAAAAACACTTGAAAACAAAAGAAATAAGCCAGTGATGTCCATCCAGAGTGTCTAAGCAAGGCAATTAATGTTTTATTTCCTGCATGTGTGCAGTTACCGCTCATAAAAAGTTTATAAACACATTATTTGTGTTGCAATACAAAGCAGCATATAACTCAAAGGTTATATCACACGGTGGCCCCACTAAAATCAATATCAATATGTGATAATATTCCTGTGGCCCACAATATACGGGGGGGGGGGGGTTATTACAAGCATAATCACCCCACTTGTTTAATAATTTGACTGCACAATAATTTTTATATTCCACAATTATTTCAATATTTTAATATGTCATTTTTGTGCTTCAAGAGCGTATCTTTTTTCAAGGGCAGTGGAGGGTAGGCGGGGGGGGGGTTGGGGAGAGGGGGGTGGGATTTGGGGAGAGGGGGGTGGGTGGGTTGTTTGCCACTGCTCCAAAGATGTTGTAATCGTGGAAACGGCATTCTCCACATTCCTCTGGGGGTTCAACACACTTGGCCATCATTTAATCTGTCATAACACTTCGCCCTGACCTCCCGAAAACAGCTTGGCCCCCTGACAACACAGCATGTTTAAAAAACAGGCCACTTGTGAGGGATGTCACACTTTGCATTAAATTCATCTTTTGTATACATTTGACTTTTTTTACACATGCAGCGGACGATCTTATCCAGAGTGACTTCCACGGCTTACATTCTTTTTATGTACAATCCATTTACACAGCTGAATATTTACTAAAGAAAGTCAGGTTAAGTAGTCTACCTTACTCAAGGGTACAACAGCACTGCCCCATCGGGAAATCAAACCTACAACTTTGGAGTTACAAGCCCAGTTCCCTATAGCCATTATGTTGCACTGTATACATCCTTCAGGGATGTTAATCCCCGTTCTGTTATTTATCTCTCACACGTATGCTGGCCTTTTGGTGGTTGCAGCTAACCTGCAGAGCAACCACAGTCGAGTTGGGAGCTGCATTTCACCAACAACACTTACAATACATTTTATATTTGAATTGTTTCTCTCGTTGGTATACCTTGCAGAGTCTATGTTTTGCTTTCTGGTTTGCTTGTTCAGGACTTCCCATGTGCTGAAAGGTAATACAACTAGGTAGGTACGCATTAGTGGTAATGTGGTGTATAGAACAGGTAGATGAACGACTGATAAATATATTGGTCATTGTCTGTTTAACTGACATGAACAATGCCTGTTGTGCTTAACATGTAAAATAAAAGGGTACAGTTACTAAAACACTATAAAATGCTCATAAAAAGGAGCAGTTTATGATCATATATTTGATAGTGTGTGATTCTTGGCTTGCGCTTTCCTCTTTTCAGTCATTGTAATCAGAGGATTAGAACTTCACCATTCCTGGCACTACTATGACCATATATATATATATATATATATATACACTGCCTTTGCAGGGTTGCTGACCAGAGTTAGCATTGACACTGGCAGGATTCAATACCAGACTCCAGGGCATGTAGCTAGAATGAAAACCAACAATTTAGCAGGATGATTGTCCACTCAGTTTGCACAACAGAATCCTGGATAAATACTGTTTAAAAATTATACTGTTTAGCATTTAGAATTATATATTTAAATGTTTTTGTGTTTAAATATAACACTGTTAAGCATGAAGCATTGTTAATTAAATGTTTAGTGTTTAAATATAACACTGTTTGGCATTTAGCATTGTTTATTTAAATGTGTAGTGTCTAAATATACACTGTTTAGCATTTCGCGTTGTTTATTTAAATGCTTAGTGTTTAAATATTACACAGTTTAGTGGTTAGTGTGGTTTATTTAAATGTTTAGTAAACCTGTTTCTTGACCTAAACAAGTACATTTCAGCTCTAATGACATGTGAAATTGATGCAGTCTGCGTAGTAAACAGAACCCTTTGCAGTTGGCCTAGAGCTACGGGGGCCCCAGATTTCACTGGGGTCTGATAAGGTGAAATTTTGATCCTTTATTAAAAACAAGCCTATAACAATGCAATGCTGCCTCCTGGCATGGCCATCTGCTCTCTGATATGAGAACAAAGTGCTTGTAAACATTTTACAACTTAAACATATTGTTTCTGCAAAGCACCAGCAACTTGACAAAGACCATAGGTTCAGCTGACACAACGTCAAGCATTATTTTGGTGTTTCAAAATCAGTGTACACATGTTCCTCTTTTATAGGCTACTTCTTTAACCAGTCACTTGAGAAAAGATAGCATATATGTTTTCAGTTTATAAGCACCAGTGTTTATGACTAATGTAGATACGCATTTCTGAGTTGTATATGACACGATAGGCTTCAATAAGCATTTGTCCTTACCAGAGTTCAATGCAATGTGGTTCATTCATTATTTATTTATTTGCGCAGCAATGAATGCAGAATTTTTACCTGCACATATTGCTTTAAAATGGCTAGCCTCTGAAATTTTTCACCACTGGATAGAGAACAATAGCTAGCAGATTATAGCTATTACATTATGACACAAAAGTATATTGTGAAGAAAAGAGAATGCATGAGACACACATCAAAATAAATATATTACTGAATAGATTGCCTTTAAAAAATAATGGATATGGAAATCAATTGGTATTACGAATAAATGTCTAGTATTACTTTTGAAAGGTTATTACTGTATTATTGTCTGTGTGTGTGTGTGTGTGTGTGTGTGTGCGTGTTATCGCAACAAGTAGCTGTACGATTGTTAGCCTACACCGTTAGCCTACAAAACTAGGAAGTTGTTTACCTAACAAATGTATAGTTATAAACATCCTCTGTACAAATGTATGAAGGCAAACGATATGGCTCATTAATGAGCTATACATTACCGATCAAAGGTTTTAGTACACCCACAATTTCCAAGCAATCAGAGAATTAAAAATAATAATAATAATAAATCATTTTTAATCTTAGATTCATCAAAATAGCCACCTTTTGCAGTAATAACTGCTGAGTATATTCTTGCCAATTATTTCTACAAGGGCAGTCCTATGGTTGTGAACACACCAACACTGCTGTAGAAGTTCCCACAGACGTGCTGCACTTGTGGGCTGCTTCTCTTTGACCTATCTGTCCAATTAATCCCAAACTAGCTTGATTTTACTTCTCTTGTTGGAAAATTGAAATAACTTGTTCAGCTGTTAATTCTTTTTCAAATATGACTTTTTAAACTCCAAAATTTAGGTCACTATCCTGTGAAATTTTAACTTCAGACTATTCACTTCTTACCTTGCACCATTTGAGGTCAAAGTTAAACTGCATGATTTATACTAAAAACAGTGTACTAAAACATCTGACCGTTAGCCTTAGGGCTACCAATATGGGTAAAACTCAGTAGTGTAGCATTGGCTAGCCTTGCTAAAGCTACCACAAAAGACTGTAATACAAGGCTATATTAACACATCTACAAGCTCTGCTACAAGATGAAGCATGCAAAAACTGCTGTTTTAAAAGATAGTATCTGCTTTGCAGATTGTAATTTTGCAGTTTACGCCACAATATCACGTTTAATATCAATTCAAATCCAAATGTATTTTTAAACACACAGCCTCCTCAAATCTTAGCTTGGCTTAACTTAATTTTAACTAGCCTCACTTGTAGCATGGTCAGTCTGCTTCTAAAAAACAAGGCAGATTATGTGTTGTTGGCAAACTTGATTCTACTTTCAGGGTGTCTAGCTCAATAAACCTAAGGCAGTCATGTGAAAGGAGTCCTGCTAGTTGTATCTTACGTAAAAAGGACAAACGTGTGGCAGCCTCGTGTTCCAGCAGACATACATTAAAAAACAGCTTTAAACAAAACATTCTTGTCACATTCCTGGAAAATGTCAAATTCAGGGGGGCGGTAAGCATTAAACATAGGTTTGAATCCAAAATAAGTACTTGACAAATGTAAATTATTTGACAGGAACTGTTTACATATGAGCTAAAATATACACATGCATGCATAGAGACAAACTGAAAATGACGTCTTCTAGAACTGGCCAGCGGTACAATAAGAGAGCATTGACTCTTTGTGGGTCTACAGCACAAGTCTAATATATTTTTCTATGCATTATTTTTGAAAACAATTATGCAGACTTGAATGGCAGCTTGGTTTACCATAGGTTAATGCTGAGGGAACAAACCAACAATTTCGAAGACCATCTCTAGAGCCTTTAGTCATTGCTAGCAGTAGAGTTATTCCAATACAACCCTTATCCCCAAATGGACTCATAAGTGTGTGGGGCTTTCATTGGGTTCATTGCATACATCCCAGTACTGCTGCAGTGAAGCAGCTGCCACCAAAGAGGGGGGTGGGAGGAGAGAGAGATTTTAACAACTGCCCTCCTATTTCAACTGTGTTAGCTTACCAGTCACCTACCCAGTCACTTACTCTGGTCTGCAAATGATAGTAAGTCACACATACCATAGCACATAGCATTGTTTGTGGAAGCATCGGTGCATCAGACCTGCAAAACCAGGACATAATGAAATGGCAGGAGGGCAGTAATTATGTCTTTTTAGGCAGATAAAAATGATATGAAAAACAGCATTTATGAAACTGTTCTTTTAACAAAATTTGGCAAACAAAATTGATTAAAAATAAATAAATAACCAAGTTAAAAAAAATGTTGTATATGCTCTTTGTACAGAAAATAACTTAGACCTATTATAGAGGTATAACGTTTTCAAGTGGAAAATTAACTGCTACAGCAGTGACAGAGTGCTCAACTAAAGATTCTGTGGACTGGGCCTCTCCAACAGTAATAATAATAATAATAATAATAATAATAATAATAATAATATGATGCACCTTCCACATGGAACTCCCTACAAACCTCTAACTAGACCCTACTAAAACACAAGAACCCAAGAATGCATGTACTACTGCAACCCCACTCAAACTGTGCAGACAGTTCCGAGGGCCCCTGGGTTTCAAGTTTTATAGGCAACATGGTGACGCTTGAGGTACTTGCCTAAGCACATAGCAGTTATCCTTAATATAGAGGAAAGTCGCATAAACTATTCATCATAATGACTTGATCTCTTTCCCGAGGAAAGCTGCCTTGCAGCTGGCAACGTGGACTGCATCTACTCTTCTGTCAGGACACTGGTCTCTCACGGTCAATGAAAAATTTGTAAAAATAAAAATGTAAAAATTTAAAAATGTAATGATAAAGTCCACATAATTTATTTAATTTGTAGTGTCTCAAACAAATATTTGCCGAAGAGAAAAAACAATCACAGACTCAATCAGACAAGTGAAATGAAGTGGGGCGAACTTCACTACAAACACGCCCCTCAAACTTGTACTTGGTTGTCTGCATCTGTGATTGGTCAGGAGCCACGAATGACAACACCTGCTTAACTCCTTCATCAAAAATGACACCAGTGTAATATAGGCGGCATTAATCTCGTTTTCACGTCCAGTCTCGGCGCTACCTTCAACAGCAGAACCGCGAGATCCTGCGGTTTCAAATAAGATAAAAATATATATTTTAAAGAATCTCCATATCATTATTTTAACTTATATGTCCATATACCGTTTCAATCAACGATGCTACTTAAATGTGTAATAGCGGTCTTTATTTTTGCTGCGTTTGAGCAAGTAGTGGGGACTGATCCAATCGATGTTCCCGAAAACCCGCAAGAAAAACCTGCAAACCAGCAGAAAGGACGTCTTTCTCTGCAGAACACAGGTAGGTGGAAAAAAGACGTTTCGCTAATGAAAACGAGACCACTCTATGCACGTGTTCTCCTAAGTTTGAGTATGTGCGCGTGTGTTCTTGCATGTTTAGTTATGTCCGAATAAAGCTTGACGTATAAGCAAGTCCATTATTGTTTCTTGCATGAAACATGACAAGAGCATCATCCGTCAATTACATATTCGTATGCTTTTCTCACGAAAACACATTAATTGGTAACATTATCAACTTGGCTACTGTAGCCTACTTGGATCGCTTTGTAAGGAATTTTAAACGTTGAAACTTTTATTATTTATTAAAGCTATAGGCTACTGGTTGCTGAATTATGCAACAAATCGGATTTTTTGAATTAGGCTAGATTAACTCATTTTCCCGGTGAAAGACGCCTGGAGCGTTTCCTAGGCAACCAAACTGACAGTTTCAGAGTGCCTTTTCTGGGTTAAATAACGTTAGATGTGTGACACACTATAAAGCTGTATAGCACAGCATGTATGCTAATTTCAGTACCACGTGCCCCAACCTGCAATTCGTGGTTATCCTGCTAACAGTAAAAAGACTGGAGCAAGCTGTTAGCTACCAGCTCCAAACCTACAGCAAGCTAATGTTAGCTACCAATGTTTTAGTCTTTCCTACTTTTAGAATGTCATTTTCTAAATAGACATTAGTGCAGCCATGGTTTTAATTTATTTTATTTCCTTCCCACTGTGAATGCCTAATTGCTCAATTAATCAATTTGTTTGTGAGGACGCACACTACCACTGTGAGTTCACGGTCCAGCAGTCGAGTTGTAGAGGGTCCCACAACTGGGTTAGACTGATGGCAGGTGCCTGATGGAATAGAGAATGTGCTAGTGTGTGATGATGATCATCCATGCCCCTGCAGAACTCCTGGCCACAGGCCTGCTAAGGACTGCATCCAGACTGTGGAGCACAACAGCACACACATGTGCTGAGTATGTTAATCAGGAGGCCAAAACTGGTTAAATATGTTCTATCCTTGAGCAAGACACATTATTCAGTATACAGCTGTTTAAATGGACAGACTCTAAGCCATGCAAGTTGCTTTGGGTAAACACATATGCGAATATATTATAACAATTAATAATGTTGTGGTTACTATTGGCCTAGATCTCAGTTATGAAAGTCAGTTACACGTTAGAATAGAGAGCCAAATATGTACAACAAAAATGAATGGTCAGTTTTGCTCCCTTGTATTATTATTTAGACAGTTCAGAAGGCTGTGACCCCAACATTAGTATTAAATGGGAAGAGATAATAATGGTAATCACAATATTCCAAGTGACCTAAATTATAAGAGGATGGTCAAGTTTTCAAGTATCAACTTCAAGTATTCTGTTAAATCCATTTGGACTTTTAGTTAATTCTAAATGAAAAAGTGTCCATTAAATGTTAAATGTAGGCCAGTCAGTGTATTTGTGAATGTATTTGTTCATTTTGAAGGAATCAGTCATCCCTCCAAATCAGTCTACTTATTCTCAGGAGCAGCAATGTGAAGAGATCTGACCCAGTTTAATGCTCTGTGCTGCCCTCTATAGGCACGTGTGTGCAACGCAGTCCCTCAAACAATTTTATGCATCTCCCGTTTCCGTGGCAATTACTGTCAAGTGATTGCTTACAGAGGAGTGCTAGCCGCGTGCCACGTGCTAACATAGTATGACCCAATTTTTGTTCAGAGGTTTTGTTCATGTGACTATACACTCTTTGTAAAACACTGGAACAACTGCTGAAATAATTTGTCAGCACCTTCAACATATAAACTATTTCTGGGGCACAAACACATCAGTAATGAAGCATAGAAATTTCTTGTGCAATTCATTGATCAGCTAAAACAAAGCATTGGTCACACAGTAATGTAGTTGTTTAACGGTTTTAAAATTATTTGTAAATCACATTGCATTCCCATTCTGTGGTGCACAGAGGTTGATGCTGACATTTGCTTGAGAAATGACACTAAAACCTACTTTCACTACAAAAATAATTTCTGCACTCATGTCAAACATTATGTAACTGGAGAGTACTGAACTGTGTAAAAGTAGGCCACTTTATTGTTCCCTGAAGAGCACTACTTTAAAATGGCCATCGTGATATTGTATGCAGCCATTTTAAAGAGATAATCTACTATAATGCTTTGCTTTGTACAAATGTTGCCCTTATTATTCCTGTGATAGATATCTTACAAGGATAATATGGTAAAATGTTTGGATGTGCCAAATAAAAATAAAAAAACTACTCCTGATGTAGTAATACTTAGCACCACATTAGTAGCGCTCATTGTTGTTGTCATAACAATGCAGTCCCAGGTATAGGAGTATTACATTGACTGAAGTTTCTTTCAGGGAAGCCACAGCTGTTGTGTAAGTAAGCCTCTCTCTTTCCGTCCTTTCTTCTCCCACTGTGATGCCCCACTGCCAGTGGAAATTCAGCACTGCCTCGTGAACAGTGGAGATGTGGGCTGTGGCGTGTTCGAGTGCTTTGAGAACAACTCCTGCGAGATCCGAGGCCTGCAGGAGATTTGCATGTCCTTCCTCCACAACGCCGGCAAGTTCGACTCGCAGGTACGGCTCCCCGGGAGGTAGTCCCAACCCCAGGTCCTCTATCAGCTGTTTAACCCTTTAGGGTGTAAGTAAGACCACAGACATGTGATAAGAATGTTCTTAACTAGAATTGTGAAAAAAACATTCCAAAAAACCTAGTGTTCAAAGGGTTAATGTGCTGCAGAGGTGGGCCTTTAATCAAGAGGACAGGTAGGCCAGCTCTCTGTGGCACTGCTGTCTGCAAAAATGACACTTCCTCCATCACCACCAGGCATGGAGCCAGACAATTTCACCATCAAGCACTACTTTATATTATATATTCATTTGGCAGAAGCTTTTATCAGAAGCAACCTAATGGGAAATTAAGACAAACATCGAATTGCGTATAATAAGGATAACGAGGAGCAAGCACCAGAGCCGAGTAGACGTACGTCAGATACGCAGAACAATTTTGATCCGCCACTGCATACGGGAATGAACGTTGCGATGTTAAGCGTGCAAATACTTGATTTCATGCTCTTACCACTAATCAATAGCACAATAGGAACAGAAGGAACATACATTTCAATGATTAATAAAGATATTAACAAATATTACTGCCGCTAACCCTTTATAATTGTGAGTCATTCTCTTTTTAGTTAGTCTGTGAACACTGAATCTCTAACATTCTTCTTTGTGTGCGCATGTGTGCATGCGTGCGTGTGCGTGTGTGTGTGTGTGCATGTGTGTGTGTGTGTGCATGTGTGTGTGTGTGTGCATGTGTGTGGTGTGTGCGTGCGTGTGCATGTGTGCATGTGCGCGTGTGTGTGCATGTGTGTGCATGTGTGTGTGCGTGTGTGTGTGTGCGTGTGTGTGTGTGTGTGCGCGTGCGTGTGTGCGCGTGCGTGTGCGTGTGTGTGCGTGTGTGCGTGTGCGTGCATGTGTGCGTGTGTGCGCATGTGTGCCCGTGTGTGTGCGTGTGTGCGTGTGCGTGTGTGCGCGTGTGTGTGTGCATGTGTGCGTGCGTGTGCGTGCATGCGTGCGTGTGTGTGTGCGCATGTGTGCCCGTGTGCGCATGTGTGCCCGTGTGTGTGCGTGTGCGCATGTGTGTGTGTGTGCGTGTGCGTGTGTGTGCGCGTGTGTGCGTGTGTGTGCATGTGTGCGTAGGGTAAGTCCTTCATCAAAGACGCGCTCAAGTGTATGGCCCACGGCCTGCGGCACAAGTTTAGCTGCAGCAGCCGCAAGTGCCTGGCCATAAAGGAGATGGTGCAGCAGCTGCAGCGGGAATGCTACGCCCGGCACGACCTCTGCGCCACCGCCAGGGGGAACGTTAACGTGATGGTCAACATGATCCACTTCCAAGACCTCTTCCCCAAGGGGTGAGCTCAGCAGCAGGGGGGCTTCCAAACCTCTCCACTTACGCCACACATCCACAAAAAGCAGGGGAATTTATGAATAGATTTGCAGATTTATAGTTCCCCAACTGGGCCGTGTGTGTCTCGCTCCCGTTAGCACCGTTCTGAACATAAACCCTGACTGCACCTGGGCAAGGTGAAAAGTGGAATCTCAAAATGTAGATACACTTCCCACAATTAAAGAGCATTGAATTATAATGTATTATTTAAAAGACAGCATTGGACTGTAATGAGGGGGTTAACACCTCTAACTGGCATAACTCGTGGAAAGGTTGCCATGTCTGCAAAGCTACATAAGCATATTATAAGCCTCCACTGTTCAGAACCACTAGAACTCTGTAACCTCCACTGTTCAGAACCACTAGAATTCTGTAACCTCCACTGTTCCCGACCTCTAAAATTCTGTAACCTCCACTGTTCAGAACCTCTAAAATTCTGTAACCTCCACTGTTCCCAACCTCTAAAATTCTGTAACCTTCACTGTTCAGAACCTCTAAAATTCTGTAACCTTCACTGTTCAGAACCTCTAAAATTCTGTAACCTTCACTGTTCAGAACCTCTAAAATTCTGTAACCTCCACTGTTCCCAACCTCTAAAATTCTGTAACCTTCACTGTTCAGAACCTCTAAAATTCTGTAACCTCCACTGTTCCCAACCTCTAAAATTCTGTAACCTTCACTGTTCCCAACCTCTAAAATTCTGTAACCTTCACTGTTCAGAACCTCTAAAATTCTGTAACCTCCACTGTTCCCAACCTCTAAAATTCTGTAACCTTCACTGTTCAGAACCTCTAAAATTCTGTAACCTCCACTGTTCCCAACCTCTAAAATTCTGTAACCTTCACTGTTCCCAACCTCTAAAATGATTTTTCTTGTGATCATTTTTTAATATATTTTCATCGACAGTGCAAAAGCATCTACATCCCATCCTCTAAAGCAGTCCCAGTTACAGAGCAAAAACCTGTAAAATCCCGTAAACCTCCAGCATTCATAACCTCATGTCGCTGATCAGTTTCCGGCATGTTCTCGCCCTCTCGCCCTCCCCCCTCCAGGCCTCACCTGGAGCTGGTGAACATCCTGCTGAGCTGTGGCGAGCAGGTGAAGGAGGCCCTCACCTGGAGTGTGCGGCAGCAGTGTGAGCAGAACTGGGGCGCCCTGTGCGAGAGCTTGAGGCTCTGCTCTCCAGGGCAGCCCTCCAGCGGGGGCCACACCCAGCACCTCGCCAGCCCCGCCACCCAGCCCCAGCCCCAGAGCGGCCACGCCCAACCATCCCGCGAAGAGGTGGCCGGGGAGACGGAGGTCGACGGCCCATCTGAAGGCTCTCAGAGTCAGAGCCAGGGGTCTCCGGAGGCCGGCCTATCTGAGCCAGCGGTCCCGGAAAGATCCGGTACCAGGAGGTGAACGTTCAATTCCAGCCGCTGTCCCAGTCCCCTAGACTGCAGGCTGTCAATCAGACTACCCCCCCCCCCAATTATATTCCTTGGCTCCCCCGTTTCCAACAAACTTGTACTTTTGCTTGTTGTTTCCCAAAGCTCCACTCTCCCTCCTTATACCCCAAAAACAAAACACGCCTTCCATAGCTCCCTAAAACTGCAGGCTGTCATTCCCCAAAAAACGATACTGTGTATTTGTCATTTGCCTGTCCTATACTCTCTGAGTGACCCCCCCCCCGTCAAACAAAACAAACTGCAGCTGTTGCTAATTCTCTCCCTGATCCCCCCCAATCCACAAAAACCTTTCTCCTTCCCTGTCCTCCCAAAACTACGCCATCTCTCTATGCCTTAGTGTCCTCCCAAAACGGCACTCCGTCTCTCCACCCCAATCTGATTTACACTCCAACAAGAAAGCAGGAGGAAGACTCATTCACAAAAACAACATTTCAGGTTATGCAGTGGATTTTATATACTGTTATTTCTTTAATCATTATTAGTAACACTAGTCCTAAACTTACATTTTTGACTCAAATAGTTATTTATTTTCTTTTAAGAAAATGCCTCTATCAATCCATGTTTATATATTCAGTATATTAATATGATGCCAGTATATGCTATGTATCAAGTATCAAGCTTTAATTGAATTTTACCAGAAAAGCAAACATTTACTGTAGATATGTAACATAGGTTGATTTGTTTGTTTTTAAGTCAGAGGTGTGTTTTCATTATGATTTTTGATACTTGACGACC
The DNA here is from genome assembly GCA_022702515.1 of Ilyophis sp. 1 JC-2022. Lineage (NCBI taxonomy): Eukaryota > Metazoa > Chordata > Actinopteri > Anguilliformes > Synaphobranchidae > Ilyophis > Ilyophis sp. 1 JC-2022. The sequence goes on from CM040401.1 coordinate 30,027,804, forward strand.
AAAAACAAACTACAGAACTGAAGCCAATTTGTGGCACGTGACTTACTCCACATAAGGGTTAGTATTAACAAATGGATAATAACTACATTTATCACCATCAGTTGAACACTACCCACGGCAATGTAGCATTGCCAAACTGGTAATGCATTTGCTTCTTTTTTTTCTTCCCCTGGTATATGCATTCAAACAGCTACACAACAGCATATTGTGGGTGTCTGAGAAGGCCTTCACCCTCTGCAGAAGGTTATCATTACATTACATCCACTTGGCATATTGTGGGTGTCTGAGAAGGCCTTCACCCTCTGCAGAAGGTTATCATTACATTACATCCACTTGGCATATTGTGGGTGTCTGAGAAGGGGTTATCATTACATTACATCCACTTGGCATATTGTGGGTGTCTGAGAAGGCCTTCACCCTCTGCAGAAGGTTATCATTACATTACATCCACTTGGCATATTGTAGGTGTCTGAGAAGGCCTTCACCCTCTGCAGAAGGTTATCATTACATTACATCCACTTGGCAGACACTTTTATCTAAAGTGACGCACAATAAGCGCAATACAATAAGTACAATAGGTTTATGTGATAATCCTAAAGTTTGTTGAAGTGCCGATACTGAAAACCTGTAATATGCAAGGAATGCAAGGTGTAATTAACATGGGAAGACATTTTACTGCACGTTAATTTAACCCACGCAAACCATGAAGCCCATCTGACTTAAAGTAATTAGAAGTGAGGTGGTCTTTGGTGGGTCATTGGATACCCACTCTGTATTCAAAATGCAAAATGGCAGCCACAACTGAGAAATCCATCATACATTAAGCTCATAGTTCGAATCGTTGTTCTGTCTAAGCGAATCTCAGATAGATTTACCAAACAGCGATGCATCCTCGCACAGCACATCATTTTTGTTTCAGAAGGAACAAGGACCTCCTTGGAATACGTGGCATTAAAACTGTGATTCTTTTTTTGCCTTAACAGGCTGTAATTCTAATCGCAGTGATTGGTGCTTCCAAGCCAGTGTAGTCTAGCAAGACAAAGCTCAGTCTACCTCACCTTTGGCCTGATTGGCTCATTCAGGAACGGAATCAAGTCCACCGGGAGCTATTTCACGAGTAGCATTAATTAAGCTGTTATATATACTTAGACCAGTCTTAAGACAATTCCTCTGGCGCCTAGCCAAGCACCGTCTTCAGAGGGAGACTGAGATGAAGTGGAAACCGCATGACACACTCTGGGAAACTATCTCCCTCTCCCAAACCTCTTTCTTTCCCTGACTGCTAATGACATACCCCGTCTCCGAAACTGTCCGTTTGCTCAGAGGGGCAAGTAGGCCAAAGCTTTGAGTCCTCCTGCCCCCGCTCTAGTGAGCACCAGCTGAAGTTTTCTGTGAGGTTACAAACGGAGCCATCACCACCCCGAGGACTCCTCTGTATTTACACCAGAAGCAAATTCTCTACTTTTTGCTTAATTTTACATGTGGTTTCTGTTCAAACCACTGTCCTTACTTTCACAGTCCTCCCACCATTGTGTCCTGGCACCATCTTTGCCCTCTCTTGCACAAATCAAATTAACCAACATGTGAACAAAAGGGGCAATGGATCACTTCATATCAGTTGATTATATATTGTATAAATTATGTAGACGTATATGAACACAGTTTACCGACAACCACATATTTAAGCTTGTGTGTTGCAACTTATTTTTTTAATGTTAGTGTTTCTCTACTGTATTTCCTACCTACTTGTAAATATCTGATGGTTTTTATTTATTTTGGCGTCTCACAATCACACTTGCATTTTGCCCTTTCTATCTCCTCTCCCTGTCTGTTGTATATTACTCTGGCTGTAGCAGTGAAGTAAAATGTAATTTTATAAAATTACAATATTTTATCAGTCATGTTATGCTTTCTATATTAAACATTATTCTCTTAAGGGATGTTTTCTTTATTATTATTGAGCTTTTGAAATTAAATGGGCCTACTCATGTATTAGGTGTGAGACTTCCACACTGAGGATCAATCTTGCGATCATGCTGGGTTCGAAAATCTGAAGCATTTAATTTTGGTTTGCTGGGCTATAAGCATTAAAGTGAAATTTTGTTGTCTTGTCGCTTCACCATATGACCGTTCGTCTCGACTCTTTTTAAACTTTAAAAACCAAGGAACCGTTTGAGCCCCAAATGGACTGAGGCAGGAGTGCCCAACCCTGTTCCTGGAAATCTTACCGTCCCGCAGGTTTTCATTTCAACCCTAATTTGGCACACCTGATTCTACTAATTAGCCTCAACTAGATCTCTAGCTGTTGAATGTGCTTTGTAAGGGTTGGAGTGAAAACCTAAAGGACGGTAGATCTCCAGGAACAGGGTTGGGCAGCCCTGGACTAAGGTATACATCAGCTCGTCCGACATTCAGAGCATGGCTGTCTCAGAGGACCTTTGTAATGCATTCAAAGATGTTTTCTTATAGCCTGCTAACCAACCCATCCATCTGGCCAGAGCAAGCCCTAGAGCTCTTGTGCCCCAAAGCGTTCCAAAAAAATAATAAAAAATTGAATAGTGGCCCAGGGATGGTTGTAGCCCTAAACGACTGTTCCCTCTTTTGAATTATGGTGGCAAACCTTGACATGAGTGTAACTGTGATTATTCAAAAAACTATATACACTGCTCAAAGAAATTAAGGGAACACTTAATCAACACAGTATAACACCAAGTCAATTAAACTTCTGGGATATCGATCTGTCCAGTTAGGAAGCGTAAACGATTGTGAATCAATTTCACCTGCTTTGGTGCAAATGAAAGTGACAACAGATGGACAGGAGAGGCAACAGCAAGACAACCACCAAAAAGTAAATGGTTTTGCAGGTGGTGGCCACAGACCATTTCTCTCTCCTTATCCTTCCTGACTGATTTTTTTCTAGTTTTGCATTTAGCTAGTGCCCTTGTCACTACTGGTAGCATGAGGCGGTACCTGCAGCCCATTCAGGTTGCACAGGTAGTCCAGCTCCTCCAGGATGGCACATCCATACGTGCCGTCACAAAAAGGTTTGCTGTGTCTCCCAGCACAGTCTCAAAAGCGTGGAGGAGATACCGGGAGATGGGCCATTACACGAGGAGAGCTGGACAGGGCCGTAGAAGGGCAACAACCCAGCGGCAAGACCGGTATCTGCTCCTTCGTGCGAGGAGGAACAGGAGGAGCACTGCCAGAGCTCTACAAAATGACCTCCAGCGGGCTACTCGTGTGCATGTTTCTGACCAAACTGTCATGAGGGTGGCATGAGGGCCCGACGTCCTGTAGTGGGACCTGTGCTCACAGCCCAGCATCGTGCAGCTCGATTGGAATTTGCCAGAGAACACCAGAATTGGCAGGTTCGCCATTGGCACCCCGTTCTCTTCACAGATGAGAGCAGGTTCACTGAGCACATGTGACAGACGTGAAAAAGTCTGGAGACGCCGTGGCGAATGTTATGCTGCCTGCAACATCATCCAGCCTGACCGGTTTGGTTTAATTGACTTGGTGCTATACTATGATGATTTAAGTGATCCCTTAATTTTTTTGAGCAGTGTATATATAGTCCTTATTCCATAATCAAGAAAAAATTTTATCGAGAACTATCTTCTGACCTCTCAAGATAATTGCTCGTGCTACACAGGTGGCCGTTAGTATATTGGAATAGCCAATACATATGAAGATCCCTTAGTTACCATATAGCTAAAACTACACTAAATTGTTTTCTTTACAGAGCCAACTGTTATGATATTTCTAACTGCATGCTGATTCCGATGTAGAGGTGACTTATCTATTACATTTGGAATCGCATTATCTTCTGCGAGGTAGTTCCGTTGGTAATTTATCACCTGCTCACTCACTCTGCAGGCTGCATAATGAATTAGACCGCTATGTGTTCCTTATGAGTTTGGCAGTCGCTGAAAAAGCTCAGATTTCCCGGTTACTCAAGGCGTCACGTGTGGAGATTGTAAACAGGAGCCTATTCAATAATTTTGGGATGAAAATAACAGCCACAAGAGGGTGCACAAGTCAGTGTTGCTGCATAGATATACTATATGCTACATAGGACCTGCGTTATGGATATTGCACACACAAAAAAAACAACTAAATAAAATATTTTAAAAAACGAATTACAGCCAAAATCACACTGACAGAAAAATCTGCTTACAATAAAATTAATTGTACAGGCACCCCTAATCTGAGCAACGTTCTTCAGTTTTATACGCTGGGTCGGATAGATCCAGTATGCTTTAGCTGATGTGGAAGGTCTAGTCTAATGTATGTGAATTTTTGTATGGGACACCTGTCAAAGAATCAATTTACGCAAGATTACAAGCACTAGGCCTATAGAAAACGTAACGAAGCTTGCTGACATTAACCCACAATAGTGTTCACAACTTCTTACAATAAAATAGGTATACACAAGTTACGCCCTTCATGAAAACTCAACTCAAGTAGACCAATTAATTTCAGTAGCTACGTAAATAATTTAGAACAGATACAGTAACCGAAGATCAATGCACAGAATAATGTTCACAGTATTCGTACAATTTAAAACGAGACCAGTCTCCATTTAGACTCAGTTATGCTCGTTTAAGGCCTACTCGAAGTGAGAGACAGTATAATTAGTGTCAAAAAAGTAATATTCTTATTAAATTATATGGATGGGTCTAGGCCTGTATAGCAAACGAAACTATGACATATTTATGTGCATTGCAGACGCGAAGATTAAGAAATTATCTTGACGGGAGATTGTCAAATTAACAACCATTAAAAAGCTGTCACCTCCAGATTTTTTAAAAATACGAATAATACTTTACGATACAAAGGGAAGATAAACCAACAAGTAACAATTTCCCATCTGCACCAGGCCAAAAACTCGACGTTACATTTATTTCGGTGGCCTTTTAGTTTAGCTTTCATAAACCAGAACAGAGATTCCTTTCGATATAAATTGTTAGAGTGACCAGTATTTGTCCATTTCTGAATAGACTATGAGGAAAATATCCCTTTATGCAACAAAAACATCCTATATATTTAGATATATGTACATCTAATGGCTATATATTGGAATTATTGATGCTCCATTTCTTGGCAATGGACGGAAATTTTGAGAATATTTTGAACATTTAAATATATTGTATTAATACGCACTGCCATCATAAGTCAAATTACTGACTTTAAAATGTACAATGCCATTTGGTTTTGAATACAAAACAATATTATCGCTTTAGTCTCAGTTAGATATGTGCAAAAAGGCTATAAACAGAATGCAGTATTAAGCAAAAATGACAATATATCGATTGCCTATATATTGGAAAGGTAGCCTACATTTGGAGTTCTTCCATATGCATAATTAATTGTATTAAAGTGTTCAATTAATTGTATTATGTGTAAGTGGTAAGCAACAGTGCATGGAAAAATATAAAATATACAAGATAACAATTGTTATTAACAAACGCATTATTAACAAACGTCGTGTGTCTGTTTACTTTCAAACTCGCGTGAAAAAAAATAGCTGGAAGAGTTTTCAGTAATGTCCACAAATAAACCGACTAATATATTTATGCTATGTACAATAAGTAGACTATTTTAAATAAATGCATAAATAAATACAGTGGCTGAAAATGTAAACTAGTTTCGTGAAGTTTCGTTAATTTGCACAAACAATCCCACTAATATCAACATACACGCTACTTCTATATCCATGTTCATAGTCATGTTTCTGTGACCATACAATTTAATTGTATATTCTAGTAAACTATGTTGGAAAAATTGTTTGTATTGAACAGTTCCCTCGCCCAATAGGATCTTAATTTGTAAAATATAGGGAAGACGTCGACTAGTTTACTAATCTTCAGCAGCAAAATCGTTCATATATGAATCATTTTTTATTTGTGTAACCTATAGTCTTCACAGCAACATATTAATAACTACGAAAAGTACGTATTATTATGACGGAAACGTTTAAAGGCCATTTAGGCTACAGTAGGCCCTACTGCCAAATTCATGAACGCAAATGTAATTGATTAAGAATTATTTGTCAAATAACTATACGCATGAACATCTGGACAATGTTAAATATGAGTTTTAATAGATATATATACTACGTGATCTATTCACTTTATATAATTTTCACAAATGGCAGTATCCTATTAAAATCATATAAGATAATTGTTTTGATACAATTACAGGCCAATTCCTGAATCTTGAGCATTGTTGCAAAATAACGCGTGGCGTTTGACGGCTATACGTTTTGATTTAGTCTTTCTTCCTCTGAAACGGAAGCCCATAACAAAATCTCTTAGTAACGGTATACTAAATTATCCAAATAGACTGTTGAGCATGCTATTTTATTTTGTTTACTGTAATCTTTTAGACTACCCAAGAGACACGCTTTATAAACCAGTGGAGTAAAGTGCGATGCATAGGCTCCAGGGGTGGGCAACTCCAGGCCTCGCGGGCCGGTGTGTCTGCAGGTTTTTGCTGCCGCCAGTTAACAATTATTTAATTAGCCCAATCGTTTACACGATCTGATATTTGATACGTATCCGCGATATGAACAGCAGCTGATGAAATGTTCTTGTGCCGTATGCGTATATTGTAGTTTTTTATTTTTTTTCTGTTATTTACAAGTGAATCGTTGTTGTGTGTATGATGATGATTTGTTAGAGGACCGTGTAAACTGGTGGCAGTAAAAACAAAAAATACCCATACCCACGAGGCCCTGGCCCCCCCCCCCCTGGGCTAGCCTATATAGCCCCAAGTGATTTTATTTATTATGTCCACAATTTCGCATGTCTCTTGAATTCAAGGGTGATCAATAATACAGTGTGCTTATTCTTACATTTAAAAAATACACAAATACATGAAACCTATAGCCAAAATAAATAAATAGGCTGAATAAATAGGCTAATGTCAAACAGAGTAAAACCTGGCTGCATGGTGTCTTTTTTTCTCCAGTTCTTTAAGTCCAGTTTTATATTCTACATCACTGTTTCAGGGCAACATAACCAAGGCCTTTGAAGGCGATGACGATGCACACAAGATCAATTTTATAATTAAGGCGAATACCAAGAAGATATGTAAACCGGACGAAACATTCCAGCTGGCTCTGTGTGGCTGTTGAAAATAAATTGGAAGAACACAACGTTCTAAAATATATAAAAAGCACACTGCAGACTGTCAATGTCTTATCCGACAAAAGATAGGGGGGATATTTCTACAACAATTTTGCCAATTCCACGCTGCACAGTTTCACCGACCTGCTACCAAAAAGTATTGGTACCACCTGCCTTTCATGACATCATGACGGAGGAAAATCATGACGCTTTTAAGCAATAATTTGAAACACTTGTTGAATCAATATCTTGTTTTACTCTGTTTATATACATTATTTAACATTTGCACACTCCTGTATCGGGAAAAGACTAAACAATTCCTGAGAAATTACGTTGCTTAAGACGAAGAGAACTGATGTTAGTCACTCAGCCCACATATGGTTAATCAGGGGCTACATAAGCCTGTGCAATTTCTATAATATATCCGCACGAGGCACTGAAAGATCTGTCTTAATTATTCAAATACATTCTAATTAGTACAGACAACATACAAAACCTGAAAGTAAATGACAAATTACCAGGTATCCGTGAAGTTCAACAATCTGCTATAACAATTAGGTAGGCTACTGTATATATACTGTCCCAAATGCAGATGTCACGGTTCTTTAGCCACCGTCAGTCTTTTTCGTGTACTATACAGGCACCTGTGTAGATGACAATTTATAGGCAGATATGCTCTGAAGCACATCTTGAAATGATGAAGTGTAATTTTTAGGCAAGGCCTTTTAGCATTAATTCAATATTGCCTTAAAATATATAGCTATAGCATTCCCAAATAACCGGAACAAAGAGAAAAAGACGCCAAGACCAGCGGTCTTTTAACAGGGTGATTATGGGTGTGGTCTAAAGGCCTTTCGCGGCCATTTGAGACCTGAATGAAGTCTGTCTCGTGGCCTCATCTAAGAACAATTTAAAAGACGACCGACTGTTTTGTCAGGGCATTTGTACCATCATGGTCTTTCTGCAAAATAGTTACAGCGTATAGCTGGGCAGTGTAATTAAATACTGGCACCTAGACTCATCCCCAATATTTGCAACGAAGCGTTCAGTATAATAGGTACCCTCGCACGACAAAGCGCTATGCATTAAAATAAATAGCCTATATCAAATGTAAAGAATTCTGTCAAATATCACCCGACAGCTTCAAACGCCATTACACATAAAAAGAAAAAAAACCGCACATAGGAATAAAGCCGAATGGAACGCCACTGAGCTACTCCACATCAGAACAAAGCCATTAGATTAGTATTGGCTTAGAATGTGGCGGCGGCAGCACCCCCATCTCCCAAAATGTAATTACCTTTTGAGTACAAAATGGCTCCAAGAAGGTCAGACACTGAGAGCTACGGCTATCTCATGCGCACAAGATCGCGTTATACTCTTCTCATCTCACTGGCTGGATCACTGCCAAACACAGAGGCCTCGATTAGATCAAACCGTTATGCTGCTTCTTCCCACCCTCCCAGGGTAAAACATTGTTATTTATTTATTTATTATATATTATTTAAGTTATTTATTTATTTATTTTATCCCTTAAAAAATTAGCACATCATCACCACCTCATCAGAATGGCCAAAGAATATTCTAGGGGTGTGGTTGGGATTAAATACTTGCTTAATTTTGGTCGTTCTAAATTAAGAAAATATCTTCTGCACCTTCACGGTCACAATTAAGCAAAGCCGCTGGCAAGCAGGCCTGTCTTAGATTACTCATAGTCCTAACCCATTTGTTTTTGCATAAATTTGGGTTCTTGAAAGACAAATTTAACATTTATTCAATCGAAAAAGTACACCCAAAAGCCAATGTCTCTTTTGCAGTGAGGAGTCGAGGACAGAGACAGAAGAAAGGAGGCAAATAGAATGCATCATAAAAAGCAAATGTCCAGAAATGGAACAGCCGGCCAGGTTCTGAAGGACATTCGGAGGTTGCCGTCTTATCAACTGCCATTTGGTCCTTGTTCACAGACAGTTAGGATGTTATTAAGGGCTCATATGACATGGCAGGTCACTAGAAGTCACCTTCCCATCTTATTCATTATTATCTTGAAGTTCATGCATGTTTTCCAGTTCCGTTTAAACCCAGTTTAACTGGGTGGTGTGGGGGCTGATGAAGACTCTTAGGCATGTCAGGCAAATTACATAAGATCAAAATAACTGATGAATAACAATATTGGGCTCAGCCTGCAAATGTAATTTCTTCCCTTTCTCCAAATTTCTAATTGGCTAATCGAATCGGCAACCTCAGTTATCGATTCAGGAGAGTGCAGTCAGCCACCACTTCTTATTGTGCATCGACGCCAAGTCAGGCTTGCACAAGAGAGTCAGAGGAAGACGCTTCATGCGCAGCTCAACAGGTGGACAAGCTCTTTCCTGATCAACCAGCAGGAGTCGCTGATGCGCCATGAGGCGCTTATGAAACCCTCCCTCCCTTGGGTGAGGATATCTTGCTCTTCATCTTGCCCTTTAAATGATTTTGAGCTTCGTTTATGAACCCCCCCACCCCACCTGCAGCTCGGAACTTCAAACGAAGCTGAGGAGATGGGACGTGGCTCTACAGGAAGGGGAAGAGCCTTTTCTTCAGAATGTACAGGACAGTAGAAAGGAAGAGAGCCAGGGCCAGGAAGATCAGCAGCTTGTCCGTTAGCTCCCGCCGGTTGTATTTAGTGATGAGTCGTCTCCCCAGGTGAATAGTCCCTGTCATGGCCTTAAACTCTTCGTTGGTTTCCAGCACGGTCCTGGAAGACGTGGCTACGGAGGAGAAAAGCAATGACTGACGCTGCTTCCGCATCTCACGTTTCGCAAGGACAGGAATTGCAAGTTGCTAAGAGGCCATTTGGACAGGGAAGCTTGTTGAGTTCCTTATGAAGTGCACTGAAATTATCTTAAGCAACACTATAAATGTTTTCCAATACGCACTTATACATTTATTTATTTTTTTAAAGTGCAAGTAGTTCAGGTTTCAGTATTTCCCTTTCTGTAAATGTGAAGCTTTTCCAAGCCTCTCGATACATCATTTTCATAGAGAAACCCCCTGGGCACCCTTTAAGGAACACCAAAGAACTGATTTACTGAGTGACTCATTTATTTTGTTCTGGAGCCCCTTGTAATGACACATGAGAAAAGCGCCAATCAACATCCAATCTGACCACAGGAGGATTCGCCAACCACCAATCACCATCCACCTACCCAACGAGCCAATGGTCTCGTCGCTCTGCTGCACCTGTTGTGACATCATCCGGCTGATGCTCATCAGACTCCCTGTGATGTCACTGGATGTCTTTGCCAGGCTTTCCTTGGTTGTCTTTCTATGTTTGGGGCAAACAGTGGCTGCATTAGTGTTTCTCATAAGGGAGACTATGCATTTTGTGTTCAGGGTTAATCTCAAGCTCATAACAGCATGGTTATGAAAGGCAAATTGTCAGTGAACTGGAAGCTAGTCATCTCAGTTTTGTATGTTTAATTTTTACATAAAGCCATTTTCTTCTGGTTTTGCACAAATGTGGCTACATCACAGTCTGCCTTAAACCTCTTTTAATAAACGTAAATTTGCTAAAGGTTCCAGTCACTCTCCGAGCTGCTCATGAATTAGAGTGGTGGTGTTAATTAATTCTGAGGGTGGAATGTTCCATGGCAAGGGGAAGAATGTTAAACATACATTGAGAGAAACTGTGTGACTGTTTAAAATATGCACAGTCATGCCACATGTTGACAGAAGCTTTTAAAGCCAAAACCACAAATTGCAGAGGAAGCACAAAGTGACAGAACTGAGATAAAAAGGAATACATGCACTGCATTACTCTACCATTACTGCATCAGAACTTACGTGAGGACAATCGAAGAGTATGTGGAAATGATAAGTTAACCCTTTCAAGAGTAGGTTTTTAGGAATGCTTCTCAAAAATCTAAGTCAGTGTACTAGAACATTGCTTAAAGGGGAATTCCACCAAAAAAGTATGTTTGATTTGTAGCTGTCCTCCTGATTAAAAAGAGCTCTCAACCAAGGCTCCACCTGTAGTGAGAGCAGAGATATAGCCCAAAACTACTGCGAATGTACCAGGTACCTGCTTTCCTGTGAACTACAATGGGCAGGTGCTTAAAACGGGGCAAATACAGTCATTCATTTAGTTTTATTTAGGAAAACACAGCCCTTCATTTATCTACTTTTGGTATAGAGAAGGCATATTAGCCATAGCCTAGCCAGAAGTCTTTCTCCTCCCGGTCCTCTAAGTCTGGGTCTCCTATGACAGTTAATTTTGGGGATCCAGAAGAATGTCTCCAAAACCCTTATGCATGTAGTGTTCAAAACCAGGGTGACAGACTGTTCATCTGTTTCTTGCTCCACAAATTTCAGTTGGCATGGCGGCACAGTTACCACACGAAGCTGCCGCCTCACGGCTAATGTCCTCGTCATTTTGACGTATACTTCTCCCAAACGTGCACCTTTCACTTTCCATATTTCTGTTCAGAGATTATTTTGGCCAGCCACAAAAATACATTTCACCAGTTGTGCCTTGATCTGTTAAATAAGGTTAATGTTGTTTTTCGGTGGAATTCCCCTTTAAATATACCAGTCGTGATTGTTACATTAGCATTAAAGTAGTCACTTAAGAACATTCTAATCACACATTTGTGATCTTCCTCCTTGAATTAACAGTACAGCCCTCATTACCTCTGTCTCACTGAGGTCTCTCCAGCTTGGAGAAGTTCATCCTTCTCCACTTTGTCTATGGACAGTTTACAGGCCAGGTTAGCTTTCCTCCATGCTGTCTGGTTACTGTAATAATCAAGGACAACACCATTAACGGAAAAGTGAAACAGAACTTTATAAATGCATAGTTTGGACACTGCCACAAATGACACAATGTTGAGGTGAAAAGGCAATGCAAATAAGTTAGTCCATGCCCATGTTAACTTCCTTAAAAGCTGGGTTCATTCACAGTCTACAGGAATGCTGTCCAGCAGTTTTAGCAGTATAACTCATCCACATTTGATGGACAGCCAGCCAGCAACAGCGCTGTCTCTCTCCTGTACTGCTGTGTGGACTGCTTTGGCTAAAGTGTCCTCTAAATTGAATAGAACTGTTGCATATAGCATTTCTTTTATTTAATTAACCTATTTAAACAGGATAGGTTGACTTAGCATGCATGCTCTCTGACAGAATCGTCCTGTTTCACACTCATACAGATACCCAGTCATACACAATAAATTACATAAAATCCATCATACAATATACAACCCCAATTCCAAAAAAAAGTTGGGACAGTATGTAAAATGCACATAAAAGCAGAAAGCAGTGATTTGTAAATTATCTTTTAGATATATATAATTGAAAACAGTAAAAAGAAAATACATTTAATGTTTTACCATATCAACTTTATTGATTTTTGTAAATATACACCAATTCCGAATTTGTTGCCTGCAATATGTTCCAAAAAAGTTGGGACAGGGGCAAAATAAAAACTGGAAAGTTAAAAAAACACCTGATTTGTAACATTTCACAGGTAAGCAGGTGATCATAACTGGGTATAAAATGATGTCAAAAGACTCTTGATCTCTTATTTTCAGGTACTCTTACAAGCGATACTATAACCCATCTGCATTTGAATGGATCTCTATGGGAATTGGGGGATGGGACTAGATTAAGCTGCAAATTACACAGGAATAGTATGGAACCCATGGTTGGCTAAATGGCTGGAAGTCATCAAGAGTCTGCGGTATTAAACGAGCCTCAAATCATCACTCTGCTGCCAGAAATGCAGTAGATATGGATGGATCACTTTAAGGGTTGTTTCTCCTGACTCATTTTCCTATTGAACTCTAGGGGTGCAACGGATCACAAAACTCACGGTTCGGATCGTATCACGGTTTTGAGTCACGGATCGGATCATTTTTCGGATCAGCAAAAAAAAAAAAAAGGGAGACAAGTATATCTTTGCTTTCCATTTATTCTGTAAAACACTTAAAGCAAGGAACTTTTGCCCATGGTCTTAAATGAAAACAACATTCAAGATGTCCAATGTTTAAGTAAAATCTTAAAATATATAAAATATTCAATACTCAATTGTTAAATCAAAGTGCAATATGAGGCATGATACCTTCTTCCTTTAAACATGGTAGTGAATGAAAAAATAGCCTGTGTAAACGTTGACGTTAATATTATACTTTAGGTGAGTCTGGCTTGGTTAACATTAGCCATAGCCTTGGATCAAGACGGTCAGGCTTGTACCAACAAGGCTAGTTAGCCATATATATAACGTTATAATTAATAATTAGAACAGTGGTGTTAACATCACTAGCCTTGCCTTATCCATATGAATAACAAAATTAAATACCCCGGGCTCCATTACATATTGTTTGACGAGGCGAAGCACAGACTGGAAAGTAACATAGCGTTAAGGAGACGCTCCTTCTAACGCTATGGACCAGAGCTAAATTGTAATCATAAAACTCCGTTTTTTTAAAAATAGTCATGCACACATTTTTACAGTGCATACGGCAGGCCTTGTTGACGGATTTGGAAGAGATTTCGTAGCTCTGGTTCCAAAAATGAACGAGTATTTAATGTGTTAAATCCGTGAAAATTACATTACAGTGGGTGAGCTGGCTCTCAAACTGTCTCCCCCTGCGAAGAGGGGCGGGGCTTAGCGATAGGTCCAATGCGCTTCAGAGTAAAACACAGCACGCATCTGTCTTTTCACTGCAACTCTGCATCGAGATTTAGGGAATTATTACTTTAAAAAGTACTAGCGGCAGTAAAACTGTAATTCACTATGATGGTTAAATTTTGCAATTAATCCGCGGTTCACATGCGTGTCGAACCGTGGGGGGCGATCCGTACGGATCACGGATCAACTACGATCCGTTACACCACTATTGAACTCTATAGAAAAATAAGTCAGGAGAAAAAACCCTACAAGTTAAAAATGAAGGGCCTTACGATGCTTTTGGGAAATGCACCCCAGGTCAGTTAGCTGAAGCTCCTCTATAAGCTATTCCAGGCAGACGTGTGGAGAACTTAAAAGCCTTTTCACCTAGCTTAGAATGGGCGGTAGAAATCTTCTTTATCACAGTATCAAGTGATCGTAACTGGTATGCGTCATAGATGCATTTCAGATGTATCTGAGACATACGCTTTCTATAATTTGACATATACATTCAAGCGAAGACGGAGATGGAGACGGAGAAAGAAAAGGAGGAAGAAGAAGAAGAGGAAGACAAGGAGAAGAAGTTTAATCAATTGACTTCCTCACCTCAGCATCTGCTTACGATGGCTCTCAGTCTCGGTCAAGATGGCGAGCTTGTCCGTCTCCTTATCTTGCTCTTTAGCCATTTGTTCTAGATTCTGTCAGGCAGAACACTGTCAGTGGTAAATCGTCTGCACAGGTTTATCACAGCCTTCCAGAAAGAACTACTCAATAATATAATTAATATAAAAAAACATTATACAGCTAAATCATAAAAGCTTAGCTTTGACACAAGTTATAACATGTCAAGTGAAGTCAATCTCAAACTAAAAGTCTGATGAGTCCAGGTAAGTGTTTTCCATGCATTAACTCCAAAACGAATAATTCCATAATACAGTGCAGTCCAAAAGTATTTGGACAGTGACACATTTTTTTGTTGTTTTGGCTCTGTACTCAAGCACATCAAAAACAGTGACAATAAGGTTAAAATGCAGACTTTTAGCTGTAATTTGAGGGTGTTTACATCCATATCGGATGAACCGTGTAGTAATTATAGATATTTTTATACATAGTCCCCCCCATTTTAAGAGAACAAAAGTAATAAGTAACTCTGGATAAGAGCGTCTGCTAAATGTCTATAATGTAATGTAATAGGACAATTTAACATACTTAAATAAAGTCATCATATTTAATATTTGGTTGCATATACTCTGCATGCCATGACTTCCTGATGTCTGTGACCCAACAACATAAAAAAACTCTTGATATCTTATTTCCAGGTACTCTTACAAGCGATACTATAACCTCTCTGCATTTGAATGGATCTCTATGGGAATTGGGGGGTGGGACTAGATTAAGATGGGGGCGGCAGTGTAGTATAATGGTTAAGGAACTGGCCTTGTAACCGAAAGGTTGCAGGTTCGATTCCCAGGTAGGACACTGCCGTTGTACCCTTGAGCAAGGTACTTAACCTGAATCGCTTCAGTATATATCCAGCTGTATAAATGGATAATATGTAAAAAATACAAACAAAAAAAAAAGGTTGTGTAAGTCGCTCTGGATAAGAGCGTTTGCTAAATACCTGTAATGTAATGTAAAGATGTAAATTACACGGGAATAGTATGGAACACATGGTTGGCTAAATGGCTGTAAATCTTTGAGGGTCTTAGGCATCAAACAAGCCTCAAACCATCACTCTGCTGCCAGATATGCAGTAGATATGGATGGATCACTTTAAGGGTTGTTTCTCCTGACATAGAGTTCAATAGAAAAATTTATCAGGAGAAACAACCCTTCAAATAATCCATCCATATCTATTGCATACCTGGCAGCAGAGGGATGGTTTGAGGCTCATTTGACACCTCAGACCCTTGATGACTAACAGCCGTTTAGCCAACCATGTGTTCCATACTATTCCTGTGTAATTTACAGCTCAATCTAGTCCCACCCCCCAATTCCCATAGAGATCCATTCAAATGCAGAGAGGTTATAGTATCGCTTGTAAGAGTACCTGAAAACAAAATATCAAGAGTCACAGACTCACAGAGAGTTGGGTCACAGACATCAGAAAGTCATGGCATGCAGATGCTATGCAACCACATATTAAATATGATGACATTATTTAAGTTTATGTTAAAAATAGCTACAATTGCTACACGGTTCACCCAATATGGATGTAAGCGCCCTAAAATTAAAGCTGACAGTCCACACTTTAACCTCATAGTCACTGTTCCATTTCAAATCCAATGTGCTGGAGTACAGAGCCAAAACAACAAGAATTGTGTCGCTGTCCAAATACATACGGACTGCACTGTATATACACACAAACATACACACAAACACACACACGCGCAACATTCTCTGTATGTATGCAAGCCTGGAATGGATAGTGTGTGAGGTAAAGTATGAATGAATTGGTACCTTGCATTACAACCTATCTTAAACTGACTGTACAGACCAATTGTATGCATACTATAGGTAACGAATTGACTACAGCAGTCGCTAACTAGCGAGGGAAATACTAACGACAAGCCCTATCTGATGGTGGTACTGCGGTCAAGCCCACACTGACAGGGTCCAGAATAAAAAATTAAAAAACTACCTAACTGATTGCTTACAGAACCAAACTATTCCAAATGGAGTCTCACCTGAATCCGCAGTCGGAGTTGACCAAATTTCTCTTTAACTTTTGAGTTGAAATCCATCAGCTCGCTTTGAGGACCTGGACATTCTCTGATATCCTGGTTTGAAAAAAAAATTTGTTTTCAATTGACCTGTTGGTTAAACTACAACCGCAAGAAAGGTAATCAAACAATCACTCTATAATCACTATGCACATAAACGCAGAAAGCAGTGATTTGTAAATTCTCTTTGACATATATTTAATTGAAAACGGTACAAAGAAAAAATATTTAATGTTTTACCTTATCAACTTATTGATTTTTGTAAATATATACGCTAATTCCGAATTTGATGCCTGCAACACATTCCAAAAAAAGAGCAAACAAAAAAACATCTGTTTGGAATATTCCACAGGTAAACAGGTGATGACATCATGACTGGTTATAAAAGAATATCAAAAGACCCTTGACATCTTATTTTCAGGCAGTCTTACAAGCAATACTATAACCTCTGCATTTCAATGGATCCCTATGGGAATTGGGGGGTGGGACTAGATTAGGCTGTAAATTACACAGGAATAGTATGGAAACCATGGTTGACCACTTGAATCGGTATTGCATGGTAGGGGAAACGCTGGCTTGTAAAAGTACCTGAAAATAAGATAAATAGTCTTTTGTTATCCTTTTATATCCAGTCATGATAGCATCACCTGTTTACCTGTGGAATGTTCGAAACAGGTGTTTTTTGAACTTCCCAATCTTTTATTTTTGCCCCCGTCCCAACTTTTTTGGAACAACAAATCTGGAATTAGTGTAGGCTATATTTACAAAAACCAATAAAGTTGATAAGGTAAAACATTAAATATCTGTTCTTTGTACTGTTTTCAATTAAATATATGTAAAAGAGAATTTACAGATCACGGCGTTCTGCTTTTATGTGCATTTTACATACCGTCCCAACTTTTTGGGAATTGGGGTTTGTACTTGTGTAGCTGGCTAACCAGCAATGGCATTGGCATATGCAGGATCAATGATAATCATTCATGTCCGCGGCGCTATGCCAAGATCATCTACTGACATACAAACCATTAGTCCAGGGGTGGCCAATTCCAGGCCTCGCGGGCCGGTGTGTATGCATGTTTTTACTGCCACCAGTTACCACGGTTCAATCAGCTAATTAGTCATACACACAATCACCGATTCACTTGTAAATTACAGAACGATAAAATGCTACAATACACGCATTGACGCATACCGGCACAAGAACATTCATCAGCTGCTTTTCATATCGCGGATATGTAGATTAAAATATCAGATCGTGTAAACGATTGGGCTAATTCAATAATTGTTAACTGGCGGCAGCAAAAACCTGCATACACACCGGCCCGCGAGGCCTGGAATTGGCCACCCCTGCATTAGTCCATCTACCTTGTAGCTATATAACCCTTTAAAACACATACCGTCACCCATTTAAAAATATTGCAAATACTAATTTATTTGTAGTTCACAGTAAAGGACAGAATCCACGCCTATGTCTTTCTTTGAACTAGAATGTAGTGTTTGCATGTATTGTGTATGCATGTCTCTCTCTAGATTTAATTATCTTATGGTTCATAAATGTGCATGCATTATCATCATCAGTTACTCATAACAAACACAGGACAAAAAGAACTGACATCTGAACAAAAAAATGTTTTCAACGTACAAAAATGCCACTCACACATACAAGGCACTGAAGTCATTCATTAAAACTTGCAAAAACTAGGCCTGTTGTTAAAAGTATTAATATCAAAATGAGGCCAAGTAAAGTTACAACAAAAAATATTGGTTATCATAGCACACACTAATTAAAAAAAACGATTCGATAGCAATGCTACCCAATCTTTCCTAAATTATTTAATGTAACTTGGCTGTGTTTTTTTTTCATCTTACCATCTGAAGAAAATGTGGTCAGTCAAACTTTAAATGTCAAATAACAAAAAGTGCCTCATGGAAGAACACGTGATTTCAATAAATGTTTTAAACAGTTGATGAAAAATTACACTCCAGAAAGGATATGTTTATACTTGGTTGTCAAGTAAATTTTAGAAAATTTACAATTTTAAAAAATCTTCTATTATGTTAGAAAAATTCGAGCAGCATCTAACATTCAAATCTACAAACAGACATATATACCAAGAAACATCATCTGCACTAGAGAAAGGGAGAATTAATAAATAAAAACAGATCCACATTTTTAATTTAGGCCCAGTACATAGCCTAATTATTGAATGCCTACTGTATGTTTGAGGGTCAGATGAAGCAAAATAAGTAAAATAGTACAATTTCTCTTATTTATGAACACAATTATTTTAACAAAAGAGTGTGTAAGCTCTGTATGACCACACAGGTTTCTAATCAAATAAAAAAGAATCCTAATCAATCATTGTAATAACAATCATCATAATAATAATAACAATAATGCATTTTATTCATGATGTGCATTTCATAGACCCAAAGCACTGGATGCAGACAATTGTTCAAACATATAGTCAAGTTGTATTTACATTTCTCAGTGTAACACCGCTGAATTGTTCAAACATATAGTCAAGTTGTATTTACATTTCTCAGTGTAACACCGCTGAATTGTTCAAACATATAGTCAAGTTGTATTTACATTTCTCAGTGTAACACCGCTGAATTGCTCAAACATATAGTCAAGTTGTATTTACATTTCTCAGTGTAACACAGCTGAATTGCTCAAACATATAGTCAAGTTGTATTTACATTTCTCAGTGTAACACCGCTGAATTGCTCAAACATATAGTCAAGTTGTATTTACATTTCTCAGTGTAACACCGCTGAATTGCTCAAACATATAGTCAAGTTGTATTTACATTTCTCAGTGTAACACCGCTGAATTGCTCAAACATATAGTCAAGTTGTATTTACATTTCTCAGTGTAACACCGCTGAATTGCTCAAACATATAGTCAAGTTGTATTTACATTTCTCAGTGTAACACCGCTGAATTGCTCAAACATATAGTCAAGTTGTATTTACATTTCTCAGTGTAACACCGCTGAATTGCTCAAACATATAGTCAAGTTGTATTTACATTTCTCAGTGTAACACCGCTGAATTGCTCAAACATATAGTCAAGTTGTATTTACATTTCTCAGTGTAACACAGCTGAATTGCTCAAACATATAGTCAAGTTGTATTTACATTTCTCAGTGTAACACCGCTGAATTGCTCAAACATATAGTCAAGTTGTATTTACATTTCTCAGTGTAACACCGCTGAATTGCTCAAACATATAGTCAAGTTGTATTTACATTTCTCAGTGTAACACCGCTGAATTGCTCAAACATATAGTCAAGTTGTATTTACATTTCTCAGTGTAACACCGCTGAATTGCTCAAACATATAGTCAAGTTGTATTTACATTTCTCAGTGTAACACAGCTGAATTGCTCAAACATATAGTCAAGTTGTATTTACATTTCTCAGTGTAACACCGCTGAATTGTTCAAACATATAGTCAAGTTGTATTTACATTTCTCAGTGTAACACCGCTGAATTGCAGACTATTTCCACATTCTCTTCACCTGGTAAGATTTTTAAAAACACAGGGCAAAGTTGCATGAAATGATTTCGGAAATATTCGCCAATATTGTTTGTTGTCAGTGGCCATTTTGATATCAATACTTTTAATGCCACGTCTAGTTTTTGCAAGATTTAATTCATGACTTAGACAGTGCTTTGTAGCCTAACATATGCGTGAGTAACTTGGCATTTTTGTACCTACGCTGAAAACGTTTTTTGTTGACATGACATTTAATGGACGCGTTTAATGAGCGTTCCGTAGTTACACTGCCCTCTTCGTGGCACAAATCTAGTTTGTGCTGATGATAGACCCCGATGTAAACTGACGCTTCCAAACATTAGCCTACTGAATCAGCACAGGGCCTATTAAAATGAACGGGCTTACAATTTTCTCGCAAGTTAACACACTAGGAGAAATGAAAAAGAAAAACTATCCAACGTAGCTAGCCTACCGGCCAGCTTGCAAACCAAACCAACGAAATACGTGTGTTCCTGTATTATTGTTGAGATGTCGTGGTACAACACATGATTAGCATATAGTATAATTAGTAACCACAGATTCCCAACGCTCACCTGAATTAGAGCTTTTATTTCCAAGTCGTATTTGATTATTTCTTGTCCGCAAATTCGGACGTGTACATCCGAGGAGGCCGCCATTATTGTTTGGATTGTACGGCAAGCGATAAGTCGAATTAACGACGTCCGCATAAAGCGTTAGCAAAATAACTTCTGGGACTTAATGCTCGAGGTAAAATGAAATGTTGGAATTCACATGTAAACTGCACAGAGAAACATAATTACGCGTTCAGATTTTCAAAAACACGTGTACTATGTCCATGATAGGTTTCCGTGAATTGTGCGAATTCAACTGTCTTGGTACGACAGCTCACTTGTTCAGCAATGAAATACAAGCTTCATAGATCCGAAGATGGCTGCTATCGACGAAGGGTTGCGGTTGTTATAATGATTATTGAGGCTGCTGTAGGATCAGCTTCACTATCCATTTAGAGAGACGGATAATGGCAGAGGAACAGTTCAAATGGTCATAATGTAGCAGCCTAACTGGAATGTCATAAAATGCAAATAGGTAGCTTTAAGTTCATAAATAATATTGCTCACCTTTTTCAGCTTAATTATGTAGGCTACCATGTTGAACTTGACAACCTAGATCTTGATATATGTTAACATTGGTGAACTATACAGCCCACAAAATGGGCCTCCGATTTGTGTCTTTAGTGCTTGTTGGTTAATATTTCAGTTATGGGGAGAAGACAAAGTGCAAAGCATACACTGTGAAGCAAAGCAGCTTTGCATGTTGAAAGTAACATGCTGGCTGATATATCTTACCTGTTCACTGTAATGTACACTATAATATTGAACAAATAAGACATTTTACTTTTTATCTGTAATTATATGCTGGGTGGTTACTCACTGTCCCTCAGGTTGTGACAGGCTGAAACATATTGTGCCGCGAGTGGGGCTGTTGACCCTTCTCCCAAAAGAATCTGCAGCTTTTCTACATTTGTTAGGGAAGGAAATATGGTTATAAATTTAGAAAATTTGCTGAAATATGTATTTCTAATTTCAGAATAGATAGAAGTGTATCTCTGTCTCCACCTCTCCTGTCTTACAGTGACCATGTAGACGTTCCTCTTTGGGCAACCATGTCTTTTTATGTCTACCTTTTTCAATGGCTAAGGTGTGGTCACTGAGCCTGTACTTGGTCAGGATCTGTCTCTGCTTTGTATCTCTGACAGAGAAGAGATATTCTGCCTCTGTGTATTCTCTGTTTAGTGCCCGATAGCAATTCAGTTTATTTTGGGATTTGGTACTGGTGTTCCAATGTTCCAAATATATGGTTTTGATTTGTTTCATAGTTTGGTTGACTCTAATTGGCAGCTGGTTTGTGTTAGTATTGATTAATTCAGATAGGTTCAGAACCAGCTGACTGAGGGGATACTTTCCTGGGCTGCTCTTGTGTTTTTAGAGCTATATACTGTAATGTTTTTAGATGCTCAATAAAATTTAGTGCCTTTTTCTGGATTTGAATAATAATTAGATATCTGCCTAATTCAGCCCTGAATGCATTGTTCTGCTATGCTCTCCCTATCTCCTTCTCCTTCTCTCTCTCTCAGAAAAGGTCAAAAGTAGTTCAAGCTCTTTTATGATTCACATGAATGGCATTCTGAACAATCTTAAAGGAAACACAATGTAATACTTGTTCCTCAAATCTTTCACAATGTATTTGTATATTCAACTGTAACAAAATGCTTCCTCACTATTTCAATGGAACGTAGTCAACAATGAAACCAGATATGCAGTGAATGTCCACTTAACAACATAGAAATTATGAAAAACTGAGCATGTTAATTAAAGAATAACCACAAAAAGGTTTCTAAAGTTTATTTTTAATAATGAAATTAATAATGGAATTAGACAGTTATGGTTACAAGCAAATGTGGTACCAACACCTGGTTGACACAATGCTGTAAAATAATTACAATGATATTTAAAAGTAATTATAAAAACGAGGCACAATTACAAAAGAAACACATTTTCAAATCAATTAACGTTTAGCCTGCTTGTTTTACCTCTGTACACATTCAAGGCTTATAATCCTCACATTTCTGCTCTGACAAATTGTGCCTCAGAAAAAAAAAAAACATCAAAACATAAAAGCATAAACTCAGCACAACAGTTAAACAACATAAACATAAATATTATAGATATTGTCTTGAACAGGCATATACAAATTACAAAGATACTGTAGACCTGACTAATAGGATCAAACTACTGTTTGTTTCAGCAGGATGCGCATCTGCAGATATGCTTAAAAATGTCACCAAAAATATTTTTTAATAGAGCACTTTGAAATGAAATACAGTGTTCCTACTGTGAAACAAGGTTACACTTTGGGAGTGTACACACACTACTAGTTACCTAAAAACCCCATGCTAGTACTCAAGTAGTATACCATACAACATTAGAAGCATAACAACAAGGGTACTGTGTGTGTTTAGAAGAGGGTGAGGTTTTTTTTAGATTTTTCCAAAAAATCAAATGTTGCACAGATGCATAACAGTTTTGTGGTTTTGAAGTAGTACAAGTATATTCTTTTTTTTTTTCTGGAACTGATGAATGTCACGAAACATTCATGTAACTTTTGTTTTGTTTCACGTTGATATTGCTGTCAGATATTTTGACTTTGTTTCAAGTTTGGAAGGAAAACTCCTGAATAACAAATGAGTCTGTGTGCTTGGTAAAGGTTTTTTTTTTATTGTCACAGGTGGTCATCCCACTCTGTGGATGGTGAGAAGGTCTATGCCTATGTGACCCTGTTCAGCTACATCATATTTCTTAAGTAAAGCACCAACACGGTAGCGTTCAGCTTTCCAGTAAATTGATCAACTGGCGTCGATGGCCTTACAAATAGCGGCTATCACAGAGGGTCAGGATGCTTTTACACCCATATCTTAGTAGCATGATCAGATTCCAGAGCAGAACATGTATGACGGGAAACCGTTCCAGTACTTTGCAGATTCAGCACCGTCGGAAGTAACAGGATGTGGTTCCAACCTTCATTTTCCTATTCTTTTTATGGTCCATTGCAATAAAAATAAACACTGTTCATTTGACTTTTAAAGGGACTTGAGTGGCCACCCTGGTTCAGCGAAGTCAGCATACTTCAATGAACTCTGAAGGTGGATTATATTTAAAAAAATATTCCTGGGTACTGTCTGAATGCAATGCTTGGAAAACACGGTCAAGCTGTTGACCCTGCAAGTGATGTTCAGAACAGCCCAACGTGCCACAGTGGTCTGGAAGCAAAGACAAAAAGGCTTATGTGCCTCTCCATCTTAGGTTAGCAGTGCCAATCTTTTGTGTCATTTTAAACCAAGTTTGTTAATTGACAGACTACTGCTGAAGGCCACCTCCGTGTTAATATGCAACACTGCTATGAGAAAGATTAATCCAAAATGTTTACAGTACAGCAAAATTAAGAGGCACATTGATTTTGATTAAGTCTGTAGGGAAACAACAGTGAAGTGCTTAAGACTGCCCTTATGGAATAGATCTACATTTACCTTGGAAAACCACACAATAAGCCCATTTGTTCCAGCCCTGGGTTGACCTGCTGAATTTACATATTACAAAATCTTGATTTTGCTGTGAATGGTGATTTTTTTTTAACTTAATAATAATAAACAAAAAAAACAAACAAAAAATAAAACCCCTAAAATTACAAAAAATAAAACTTGCAATAAGTTACATTATCAGACCATTAAAAAAATGCAACACAGCTTTAGAGAAAATAAGTCGACCAAAGAGCATTACAATGAGCTCCTGTGAGAGACTAATTTAATTTAATATAACATGTAACTGCAGTTCTCTTTGGACGGTCTCTGCATTACATGTCTTTGCATTTTAATATTCTTTGTCCTGCCATTTGTAATCCTTTGAAAGAAGACTATATTCGTCTGTAAGGTCAGCACTCAATGCAGATCAAAACCTGCTTTTAGCTGGACACACAATTGCCAAATTGCCCAAACCTGTAATAAAAAAACAAAATAAATAAAAATAAAAATAAATTCTTGGCATGTTGGGCTAAAATCAGTTTTCAACTTTAGTATAAAAATGTAGAACACTTGAGAAAAAATAAAGTGCTCACTTGAGTTTTAATTCTCATTCTTTTAGTAAGGCACCTGATTGAGCAGGTATTGTATTAAAAATAAGTTTGACATTTTGCAAAACCAAGTGCACTACCTTATTTTTCGGGGTAATTTTTCGTTTTTTTTTTCTGGTGTCTCTAGAAAGTTCCTGTTCGTACTTTTATAGCTTCAAAAAACAGCTTAAGAATGGAACACAAGTGGACTGGGATATAAGCAATATCTGGAAAACAACTTGCAATTTGTTTTTCCTTTGCCCATTTTGTATAATTTCAAATACTGTAACCATAATCAAAAGGGCCTCAGTTGCCTTCCCCAATGCCCCAAATGTTTATGAAATGCAAGGCCAGGTTGATTCCATCAATGGTTCTTAAATCCATACTAAATAGGTCACCTGAGCTGGTTCTGCATGCACTAGGAGCCATGCCAAGCACATTCCCAGTACTAAATGGTTTCTCTAAGAAAATACACTTATTCTATTTTATTCATTCCTGCAAGAAAAAAATACCTTGACATACTGTACAATTTTCGAGTGTAAATCTGTCAGGAATTAATTGGGAGGAGTTTCTGTGAGTTACAATATGTATAAAGTCCGCAGTAACGTTAGGCTCAAAGCAATAGTTATATGAACGATGAAATCCAAGAGCATTGATCTTGTACAACAACCAACAGCATCCCACATGCTATACAAGTTTAAAAGCACACATTTAATCTGTGGCATTCAGATGGGACTTCTACAGAGGTAATGCGAGACCAATCGGGTCCTTCAGTTCACACAAAACCACGTGTGGTTGAGGGAACTTTGCCGATGACCGCTTTTATAAGCTGCTTGACCAGGTCAGTACACTGCAAGATCAGCCACTTTCATAACCATTGGACTATGCTCATTGATTTTTGATTATAAAGCAAACCTTTCAAAATCCTGTGCCTCTATCTAAAAATAAAACTTTACTTGACTAACAATATTATGCTTTAAAGCCTGCATAGTGCACCATCAACAGCATTATTACATACACAAACATGTGCACACACATGCACGTACGTAAGATGTACTCACACACACACACACACACACACACACACACGTGAGATGTACTGTAAGCATGCCAAAAAAATAAAAATAATATATATATATATCGAAAGGCATCCACTCCACTGTTTTGGATATACAGTATATATCCTGTATATATATATATATATATATATATATATATACACATATAGATATAATATAGCCTATGTATTTCTTATCTTGAACCAAAAACCCTGCACTCAAAAAATATAATTATAACGTGATTAACGGTGCTGCGTCCTCCCAAAATGTGTGAAGGTGAAAACGGGGAGTGCGCACTCAAAAACAAAAATACTTTAAATCAAAAAACATCGGCAGCATAAAGCTTTTTCATTTACTTAGACTTTAATTGTGAACAGAACAGACATGTTTCGTCCTTTCGTCCTTCCTAAGCCATCCTCAATGTCTCATAGTAGTGTGTTGAACCCTCTCAAGCCATTTAAAAACATCAGTGATGACTAAAATAGTTAAGTCATTTTGACCAATTAAGGCTCTAAATCTATAATAATTGAATCTCAATGTTGACAAATATGTTCACAATATACCAATGTGTGGTAAGTAGTTTATAGAATAGATCCCCAATTAATTAATTGGTGTTACATTCAGATGACAAGGAAACTAGTTGCTTTTTCATTGGACAGTCCACAATGGACCAATCACGTACAGACATTTGTAGTAACGAAGAAACAGAAGTTAGAACCATAAACTTAGAAGACAACAGCTCAAAAGATTACTTGCATTTTCAGCCAAGAATAAATCTGGTAACAAAACAACAATTATACAAACCTCAACTTCTCATTTGGTTTCATTATTTACAGAAAGCATGATATCCTCATCCTCAGTTCAAAATCCTCATTCCACCCTGAACATCTTGGGCTCAATCTTAGCGCATGGTCTATACTGTATGGCACAAGTGCATTTTGGGTGTGTCAAACTCCACTTTTGCTTGTTAGAGAGCAAATATTTTGAGCGCAAAGTAATGCGCAAGGTTCAAATGAGCTGAACTTAGCCTCTTCATTAATTATAAGTGTGTTTTGGGCGTAACATGCAATAAACCAATCAAATGAGCTGAACTTAGCCTCTTCATTAATTATAAGTGTGTTTTGGGCGTAACATGCAATAAACCAATCAGTGTCATCTCCCATTCCCTTTAAAAGCCACCTGCATTTGCACCTTAGCAGATTGCTAGTATGATGGCGGATTGTAAAACTGTGAAAACAGCTATTTACAGCTGGCGAAACAGACATGCTCGTTCACATAGTTAAAGCGTGCAAGCAAGAAATAGCCCAACTTACAAAATGACGTCCCCGGGACGTGCCTTGATGTCTTTTTGTAGGATTTTCTGTAGGTTATGTGGATGTCGCAGAGAACGTTCCCAGGACGTTCTATTGACGAGCCCACAGCCATTCAGTTTTGATATACACAATAATAATCTTTCACATTAGGGTTTAATACCAGCAAGGGTTCCCGGTAATTCCCGACCAAACTATTTACCAGAAATATAATAACGGGAAAACAGGACATTTTTCTTTCCATTAGCTTATACCAGTGCTGTTATTTTACAAAATATACGCAGTGTAAATTCTTTATAACACCTACAACAGCTGAGCATAAGCTGCCAGAACATGGCTTCCTTCTCAGCTTAGAAAACGCCAAATTAGCCTGCTTCATTAACAAATTTAGTTTGATTATACAATGAAGCATTGTCAAACATCAATTCCATGAGGCTGTTCTCACAGCAGACAGATCACAGGCAATGAATTTCGGCTAGCAAATTCCAAGCTTAATCCGAAAATCATATTACGTCATGTGCATTCTGAAAATATACTGAAGTTCCCTCACAGGAAAATAAAAGTTATTCTATTCTATTCTAAAATTGATCAAAAAAATAAATAGTGTTATTTTGCCTTAACGATAACACTAAATACACTAAAGCTGTAAGGTTGGGAACCAATAGGTTTACACATATGTTCCCTTGTTAAATATTGTCCTGCTTATGGAAATATGACCAATACGTTTTTACTGGTAGCTTAATAACTTAAAACAAGCCCACTTTCTCAATATTGACAACGTGTGTCTATTCCGGTAAAAAATATATATATATTTTGGGGAAAAATATGAATCCCCACTTCACAATGTAATCTTTTATATGCATGTTTCTGCACGCTCCTGTCTGTTTAACAAACAGGAGGGTGTACGTGCATTGTGCACACGCCTATGTAGATGCATATTACTATCTGCATATTGTACAGTTAAAATAACATTGAAACAACTGCGACATGACTTAAGACCGGGTTTTGGTGGCTTTCAAGATAGCAATATGCCAAAAACTATCCTGGCCACACCTCATCTTCACTTGCTATGGGCGCAAGTTCACTTGCTATTTCAGCAACGTTAGCGCTGGATGGTAAAATTACCACTGTGTCTATCTGAAACTAGCAAAGACAGTTTTTGCTTTTGGGTTACCGCCGCTTAGTGTTTGGTGTCTAAGAGCCCCTCGTGTCTAAAGCCAATTGCCGATTGGCTTCTCTTTTAAGAATCAGTTAATACAAATCCCCAACTCTTTGTAGTAACTTGCTCAATATTAAAGCATGCAAGTGTTTGGATTGTGTGTCCATGTTCCACAAAATGCCTTGCCACTGGTGAATTTAAATCACCTCTTCAGATAGAACTTTTATGTTCGCTAAGACGGATACGGAGCGGTCTCGTACTTTAAGAGCCTTAATTGGTCAAAATGACTTAACTATTTTAGTCATCACTGACGTTTTTAAATAGCTTGAGAGGGTTCAACACACTACTATGAGACATTGAGGATGGCTTAGGAAGGACGAAAGGACGAAACATGTCTGTTCTGTTCACAATTAAAATCAAAGTAAACAAAAAAAGCTTTATGGTGCCGATGTGTTTTTGATTTAAAGTATTTATTTTTGTTTTTGAGTTTGCACTCCCCGTTTTCAGCTTTATCCTGAACCAAAAAAACAAACAAACATAAATGTACAGTGGTATTTGCCTTGACATAATTACTGACTTCCTCTCTCATCATCATCAGCAAAGTAAAGAGGAATAATAGTTAACAGCGCTTAATGCCACAGAGACACCCCAGGTTAAATGGTGAAGCTGAAACACCATATATAATGAATATATTTTTAAATATGCAAAGAACACTTTGCCTTTTGTGAAACGACAGCAATAAAAACAGGATATGGCAGATGCAAGTGAAGAAACCTCTCGTTAACATTTGCTCATCGTCAATTCTGAGCCTGCGGCCAAGCCGAAGTGCTTTCGTTGTTTACAGTACTATGAGAGCCAGGTTTCCATAGCAACAATGGTTTACACCTAAGCTTAGTTATCTTTTGTGAATGGATGAATGGGCTGCAGGGCTTGTCATCCAATGAACTCTCCACTGCCAATGAGACATTGTATACAGTACACAGATATAAGCTTTTCCTCTGAACCTTTTCAGAGAGGAGAGTTTTTAGACAAAATCGGACACAGAAGATACCTCTCAAACAGAGCAAAACAAGACCATGTTAACCAGTAATTAAAAAATCATAGTAATTTGGAAACGTCCAGAAGAGATGTCTAGACACTTTTCTTTATCAACCTGATGAGAAGAAGCCAAAGCAGATTCTGGTTTCCATAGGAAATCTCTACTGAAGGCAAATGATTCATGATATCATCATGAGTCATCAGAACAAAATAACTTGAAACGATTGGCTGCCTTCTCTAGACTTTACACTCTCTTCCTGTCTCTGTCAGGTCACTGAATTTCAGTGCTCACTGCAGCATTCTGATGAGTTGGATATAGCAGCAATTGGAAGGAAAAAAGAAAACATGCTTAAAAAAAAAAAAGTGCTTTCTCTTCCATCTTACATCTAATAGTAAACACACTACATAAACTCATTATATAGAAAGTAAACTGTAGCATACCTTTTATTTACAAAAGGAGACACTGTGGTCAAGACAAAACCGTGGACGGAATAGATGATGTTGTCTACACTGCGAGTAATAATTGTAACAGTAACACACACACACATATTTTTTCTCAATGCTTAAAGATCATTCTGGTTTCTCAGAAAGTATTCCATCTTAAATGATCTCAAACAATATCATGAGGTAAGTTAGGCCTATGCTGTTTCTATGCAGGGGCTTCAGAGGAAAAGTGGAAATCAAAGTTGTTGTTTTTTTTCTTGCTACAACTGCACAATTACAGCTTTTCAAACTTAAGATGAAAAACAACATGTTATTACATTACATTACAGGCAATTAGCAGACGCTCTTATCCAGAGCGACTTACACAACTTTTTTAGCAAAAAAGTTGCATGTTATAGCAGTAACAAAACACGCTGAAATGCAAACAAAACAACCCCTCTGAGATACCAGCCTGTGTCCCTCAGAATTTCAGCTGAGCTTGCGCTGAGATAGTTTTGGTACATAGCCATTTAAGTCAGGGTACTTTTGCACTAATGGGTTACTGCATTCATTTATTTATTTATTTTAAATACGGTGAACTGCAGCTTGCTCTTAATTTGAGCAGCTTGTGCTAATCGCATGAACGTTGGCAAAGAAAGACTGCGGTCTGGACAGGGTAAGACTGAACTGATCTGACCAATCCGAAATGACGAGTCAGAACACGATGCAGATTTCCCTGCCAGTTTAAGTTTGGTTCAGCTGGTATGCGAGATCACGGCATGTGCACTTTGGAATGCTTCACGATCGGAGGCAAATTACCTCAGTTGTAGCATTGTTCTGCAAGTAGACTTAACTTCCTCTTTGACAGTCACATGACTGGAGAACAAATGACAGCACAACATACTGCAAGTGAATTAAGGTGGGGGATGAACTATGTCCAGCAAGGCCTTAATCATCTATGTCATAAAATTTATTTAATCTAGTTATAACTAATTGTATTGTTTAAACTCTTAATTAAAGTTATACGAGGCGTGAGCACTCTCGAGCAGGCAGCATACTCAGTTTAAAAACACAAAGCTCAGCCAACTTTGTTAAAAGCAGCATTAAACCAGAGAGCCATCTCATATCTGATCTATCGTAATGATGTCAAAATATTAAACTGAATTTAAAAGTTTAGATGGCTGTAAGCATCTATGCAAAATATCCTGAAATAGCCACTGGAGCCTATCAAAATAAAAATGACATCTACCTTTTAAAGTGTTTATTTAATTTTATTCAGAATGTTCAGAGTGCTTTTTAATCCTCAACTGTCAAATACGAAGCGACTGTCTGTGTTGAACTGTACGCTGATGGCCAAAAAAAACCAGTATAATATGAATAATATCATGTCCTCCGTATGAAAGCCACAGTATTGAAATTAGCGACAGGCTATAGTCTCTTCAACCAAAACTAAAACTCCAGATACTAATGTCAAAAAGTAGTTATTAATGCCATCTCAGGTTCCTCAACAGTGAAAACAGCCACTGTGTCATTAAATACATCTCAAAAGGAATCAACATGGACAGTATAAAATGAAAGCAAAGGCTAGCTATACAAAAATATATAAAATTGATTTTCTCTTTTTAAACATTTTATCCTTGGATCTTTCAAAGTGTGCCATGCTTAACAAGACATTAATTGGAAAAAGTGGCAACCTAGCTATGAGTGAATGTGTATGAATATACTTATATACAAACTATAAATACTACACATACAGTACTTAATATTTCTCATATATAAAATGTATATTTACCCTTTTCTCTTACATATATAAACTATACAAATACTATATCTTTTGGTTATTTGTGGTAATGTCTGACCAACATGCTAACTGAAACCATATAATTAAATGCTTTACATTTAGCTTTCCCTACTAGACTCGAATAACAAAAGCAAAACATTTTAGGTGAAAAATTCCAAACTCTTTTCTTAATTAATCTGCCTGCTTGAGGAGCCAGCAAGTGGAACAGCAGAACCCAAACAAGACCTGACCTGGATGAATGCTTCTTTCTGTGGAAAACTGGACCTAAGCAAAATTCACAGTTCAATAAACATCCCTGACCCTACCTTTTTAAAAAGATGTTTACTTTAATTTTTTTTACATTCAGTACGGTGTCAGGTAAGCTGTGCAAAACCTTACTGAAAACTGGCTAGTAGCCATTTGTTGCATTCATCTTTGGTACAAAAAAAAAAAATCTAAATATAGTGTGCAAATATTTATCTTTTATATATTTGATATATTCTCTTTGTAGTCCCCTTCCCCACCAGTAAAGTACCAAAAACCAAAGTAACATTTGTTAAGAGCCATCTTATGATAATGAACAGACTCTGCGGCCCATGTCAACAATGTCTGCATCCCTATGTACATTCATAATATCTTGAAGAGCTAACATAATGAGAAAATCCACAAAGCATTCCTCTCTGGCTCTTACTTTCAGTTTCTGTGAAACAAAGTACACTTACTTAATCCTCTGGGAGTTCTGTAATCTGCTCTTCTCTTAAATACAAGGCACAATGAATATAACTTTTTTTACATTTACAAAACTGAGCAAAAGTGTGGGAACTTCAAACTGTCCTTCCTCTCTATTCGCATAGTCTATGGTATTTTGCCTTCAGTGATTTTCATTAAAACTGTTGGCAGAATTATCTGGTTTTCATACTTTTTAAGCATCTGCCAGACAGAGCACTGGGGTTTCCATGTATTTCCCACCTCAGTGTCCCTTTATATTCCCCTCCATTCCACAACGGTAAGAGAGAGAGCAATAGAACTTTGCTAAGCAAGTCATCCAGAATGCTCAGGCCAAGTTCAACAAAAATACCCAACCGCTTGCCAGCCGCATCCTCGATACGAATCCCGAATGTCAGCAAAGCTCGGTTCCCCCCCCCCGCCCCCAGCTACTGTGAATCAATAACTCCACACATGCTTCTGACCATTTCACACACTTGCACTTGTTGCTGTGGTTTGGCCAGGTACTGGGTTGCATTTCCCCGACAATGTCCGTTTACTTTAATGGATAGCAGACAGCGGTAAAGTATACATTTTATTCTTAATATGACTGTAGGCTTAACAGGTGTGATCTGACACACAATCTTCTGAGGAAATCTCTTTGCAAAAAAGGCCCGCCTCCCTGCCTTGTCACTTTGCTGCTCCACGCTCTGGCCAATGGCAGCGACTCGTAATTTGCGTGGGGGGGGGGGGGTGAACTATTCTGCAGCGTGGTTGTTCTGCTACTGCTGTCTAAATGACACTGTGGCAGACAAGCCTTAAATCAGGCTAGTGGACAGTTTAAGAAATGGCTATAGCAAGGACTCACTGAAAACATTTGCTACGTTCTTTAGTGCGTGTGTGTGTTCTTTCCTTTTTTTTTGTTGTTTTTTGTTTCGTTTAACTGAAGAAAAATACCGGATACATATGGGTTCTTTTTGCTGGTTTCAACTTTACAACTGGTGGCTCATAGACAAAGTTGACAAACCACATGCAAAAAAACGGCAAGTATCACTCTGACACCTGAACGCTAGAGTCTCGACTCTTTCCATTTCCTCATAATTGCATAATATAACTATACATACACATGAAAAGGCATATATATATATATATAGGTATATATATATATTCACACTAGGCATGTGGGGTATATCTTATAGATGGAATGAGCATGCAAAAACAGAACGCCTTTACAGTTTTAGGGAACACGAATGGTGCAGATCCGCTCCAAGGGCCTCCAGACCGTTTCTCTAAACTCTGGACGTGGGAACGCGGAGGCCCACCAGCCCCCCTGTGGGGTCCCCCCTGCTCGTGGACTCCAGGATCTGGTTCACAAAGTCTGACGTCTGCCCGGCGACCGGTGACTTCACTGTGAACACAAAGTCAGGAAGCGTCAGGGGAGGCTGACCATAGACAGCTCTGCTGCCATCTCCTTTGCACGGTCACTTATGCTAAACAAGAATGAATCCAGCTACAACACAGGAAAGACCGGAGCACGTTTCTCCAGTTCACATGTGTCTAACTCAAGGGCAAGGGCCAGATACGGCCCCCCATTTTGATATGGCCCACATATCAACCCAGACAATCAATTAAATCTGGCTTTAAGTGATGCTAATCTAATAGACCTTTCTCACGTAAGCACTGGCAACCCCGAAGTTTACAAAAAGTAGCGAAGCAACACTTCAGCCAGCTAGATTGAAAACAATGGCGACAAGCAAAGCTTCCAGTTTTTGTGTTCCGTTATGCTCAAGCAGCAAATTAAAACCACAGTATTTGAGCTTTCACACTTTTTTTTTTAACACGTTTTTTCTTCCGTTTTTCCCTTGCACCTCTGCAACAAACATCAAAAGAGCGACTTCCTCATTCTTTCAATATGTGTTTGCATAAAGTAGCCTATGTTGAAATAGAGGAATCACTTCTATTTTAATGTTTGTAATGATCAGAGGAGGCTAGCCAGCTAGGGAGTGCCGTTTATCCTTCTGGTAAATGCGACGTCAATAGGTTTATCCCTCCTGTGCTGTCAAATGGACCGTTTGAATTTTCTAGTTGAGGGTAACTGTACACTCCAAAAACATTGTTGTGAATTGTTGTTAACAGCTCGTGGCACTTGTGTTGAAACGCAATTTGAAACATTCAGGTTGGCAGCTCTCATGTGAGAAAGGTCTATTGATTCACACATGATGAGGAACACCACTGTAACCTCAACCGCGATCGATATAACACCACCCCCCCCTCCCCCTTGCCCCCCCCCGCCGTCTATGATCGCTATGTCTGGCCCTTATCAATTCTGTACCTGGCCATCAGTACGATTGCATTTGATACCCCTGCCCTAGTTGAAAGACTGCACAGTTGCCATATCTTACCCACATGTTACAATAAATGCTAATGCGAATGCTTTGGACGACAGTGTGGTTTTAAATGCTCAACTTATTAATAATCTAATTGTAAATCATTAAAATTAATTTATTGGTTAACAAAATGTTTTGAAGGAGGAGAGCAGACAAATTAAGAAAACTGTACAAAAGGTAGTAAAATTCACAAAATTCACTGTGTGGGATGTATACACACACACACACACACACACACAGATGTAACCTTCTGGTTAATTTCCTCATTTAAAATCCTAATCATCTTCAAAATATGATATAAACATGAATTCAACAATTATTGCTTATGCAGTAATACTTTATTAACATCTATTACATATAGTAGTTCTAGATATTAGATTTTGTGACGCTGGTATTGAACATTGTGGACAAGCTTACCAAGATTTTCACTAATGAGCCGGCCCAGTCTTTCAGCCATGCTTGTTCCTTTATCTTTAGAGACGTCCTGCACTCTGCAGACGATCTCCTCTTTGATGGCACTGATCACAAACAGCAGTCGATCTGCAAAGCCGAATCACAAAAAAACGTAACGGCACGTCAGACATTTCCGTGCTTTATTTCTCCTTATTAAACCTCCAGCAGTGACATGTTAACATTTAGGCAAGATGGTGACTCATCTTCTCATTTACAAGACTGAAAATAAGGGGCAGTTGGTGCCATGTCCAGCTAAAACAGTGCAGTTCTATACTATAATCATTAGCTCCAGTGCTGGCTGCGGCCTTGAGGGCGGGCGGCACATTATCGCCCGTGGGGTAATCAGTGGAAGGAGGGTTTTGGTTGGCACGGTAATCCCTGCTTGAGTGCACGAAAGCCACTGCTCTGGTGAACTGTGAGCCTCCAGCCCTTATGAGCTGCATAGGTGAAATGATCCACAAACACAGTGGCTGCATAGCACAGCTGGTGGACTGCAGATTAAAAATAGGCAGCAGCTGACTACGTGAGTTTAGGAAGACATGGGTGCAAGTCTACACGCTCCACAACTGACATAGGACGGGATGGTTTGTGCAGACTAGGGCTGGGCCTGTTAAAAATAATATCACGAAACTCTCGTGTGAAATATCGCGACAAACGATACTATCGCCTGCCCTCTCGCCCTGCCTCCGGGAACAACACCTCCGTTTTTTTTGTAATACAGTAGAACCTGCAGCCTTACTAGCCCTCACCCACACCTTGTATTCAGCCTACATAGACGTGTGGTTCTCGGGGTGAGTAAAGCTCCCCAAAGAAAGATGTAACGAAAGTATTATTACCGATCAGCATGGTGGAAATAGTTTGTAAAAACTGTAGAAAAAAACAAAAACAAAGTTATGCTTTAATATGTAATATCCTTTCCCCGTGGCATTGCCATTATATATTGCTGTTGAGATGAAGCATTGAGTTTTACGATGAGCCAAAACATTTTTAAATAAAAACGTACATGTGAACACTACAACACTGTCCGCTTTATTTATTCATTTTCATAAATTGCCCGTTTTCTCATTTTCAGTTAATTTCAATTATTTTATTGGTGGACCCATGTTATAGCTTATAGCGTCTGAACCTCCTAATATTCTTCTTGTCTCTGTCATAGCATAGTCATGCAACAAAGTCTATAACCTATGTCTACCCTTTTTTACCTTACTTCTGAAGCCTACAGGTTCATTGTCTGTTCTCCCGCAGAGTCGGAGGCTTTATCGGCAGCAGTGCCAAAGGTTATGCATGCGATGGTCATTTACCTAATTAGTCACATTCGTAAAGAGATTAGACAAAAATTTTATATTTTTTTTTTTTTTTAAAAGGAGGAGGTGTTGAAAAAAAAAAAAAAAAAAAAAAATAATAAAAAAAAAAAAAAAAAAATGGATCCTTTTTTTTTCTTTTAGACAAAGATGCATAATTCTAATTCTTTTTTTTTTTTTTTTGCTATTAAGGAGGAAAAAAAAAAAAAAAAAAATTTTTTTTTTTTTTTCTTCATTGTGCATTTTTATTTTTTTTTTTTTTTTTTTTTTTTTGCAGGGTGGGCGCGTTGAGCATACTGCATAAATCACGATATCCAGCTCCCAATCGTGATGGCTGTCAATCATCATCGATATCTGATACTATCGCCCAGCCCTAGTGCCGACAAATACAATTACAAACACAATTACAATCTGCAAGACAAAATAGGGTAAAAAATAATTAAGATGCGTTCGATAATGCTTAACATAACATTAAAAGTGTAATAGAATAGAACTGAGACTGAGAGATTTCCTGAAGCGTCGCCTTACTGTTTGGAAATAAAACGGGAAACAACAGAAAACAAATTCTGAGATAATTGGCCTGAAAACCCCTCCTGCCCGACTGGGACTGTCAAACGACCAAGAGTAACCCCGAATGACCGAGGGTAACCCCGACAGAATTGAAAACAGACAAAAGGGACACACTGGGCACTTTACCGTTTTGAGTGTTGAGCCCCCACAGCTTGACTTTGTTAGCCTCGTACTGAGCCTTCTTCTTCAGCCGGCATGCCCTGGGAAAACAGAGGAGCGGCGCTGGGAAAAACAGCGGAAACTCACCATGGCAAAAACATGCTCAGATGACAGCCTGGGAACAGAGCTGTAATTAACAGGAGTGACTCTTTGGCTTTGCCCCAATATTTTGAAAAGCCATTAAAAGCAAAGTGATGACAAACATGTGAAAGGCATGAGCTGACCGACACATGAATATGGTGAGGTAAGAGGGAAGAGTACACAGATTTATGGATTCAAATTGACAGCTGACACTTATGAGTGACAAATCAGTCATATGCAAAAAGATATGACAGAAACCTGAATACATTTTACAGTGCCCTCCACTATTATTGGCACCCCTGGTAAAGATGAATAAAAAGGCTTATAAAAAATGCACTGTTTTGTGAATTAGCTTAATCTCACACTGAGAAAATGAAAGAAATCCAGCCTTTAATTGAAGTAAATTTATTATGAGAAAAAAAAAATCAAAAAAGAATTATTTTTAACAAAACCATGTGTGGCACAATTATTGGCACCCCTGCATTTATATATAGAATAAAGTAATCATTTTTAATATTTGGTCACATATCCTTTGCATGCCATGACTTCTTGATGTTTGTGACCCAACAACATCAAAAGACTCTTGTTATCTTATTTTCTGTTACTCTTACAAGTGATACAATAACGTCTCTGCATTTGAATGGATCTCTATGGGAATTGGGGGTGGGACTTTTGGGGGGTTTATAACCATTTTTACTCATCTCTCAAAAAGGAGTAGAGATAAAAAAAATAGAGACAGAAAAAGAGAGACATTGTAATTGTATTTATTAATATTACTTGTCCTGCATTGCTTCGGGTAGACATCCTTCCTTGCCTAATCTGTCTGGAAAGGTCATTTCATGTGTGAACAGACTCAACACAGAAATTTTCCATGTAGCAAACAAAAGTGATGGACGGACAGACAGACAGACGGACAGACAGACAGACAGATAGATTCATGTAGGGCAGGTGAGACAGGTCGCCTACCTGGAGGCCAGCTTATTCTTCTCTTTACGGGAGCGGGGCCTGGCGGTCAGAGGTAACTCGCTGACGGGCGTCAGGTCACTGATCACCTTGTTGAGCTTACGGAGCTCGCTGCCAATCTGCAGAAGCTTCCTGGGGTTGGGGGTGAGGTCCTCCACGTCCGTGCGACGCGACTTCTTCACCGCATACTTCCCTGCGCCAACATCGAACCAGAGTTAAAGAGAAAGCGTCAGTATCCTATCTCTACAGACACGGTCACAATACAATTTAAGCACTGGACAGAAATCCTCCACAATCTGTTTTAGTGGCCATTCGAACCAAGGGGTGTGAGAAATGTTGTCCTGACCTCTGTTGTAAATTCTGTGTGTTCATTTGTTTGTCGCTGCTGCGTGTGTGTGTGTGTGTGTGTGTGTGTGTGTGTGTGTTGCGTGACTCTTTTTCTTCCGGTTCGTCATCATATTGGCCATTTCCATTTCCGGTTACTCCGTTTGAGCTGTGACCAAATATGATCCCTATTCCCTGTTCCCTGCCCCCCATCCCCTGTCCACTCAGACCCCTGGCTACTATGTGCCCTCTCCCCTCACTTTGCAAGCATTGTGTGAAAGAAATCCTGGAAAACTCTTTCCAAACTAGTGAGAAAGTAGTTCGTAATATACAGTATATATTTTTTTTTTATTGAGAATATCAATCAGTTTACATATGACAATGGAATGTGTAGATTATGAATGAAGATAGAATTAACAAAATTAAAAAGAGTAGTTCGTGAAGTTGACGTTTTTACTTCTGGTTTACTTCCTGAAATTGTCGAATGAGCGCGCAGTTCTGTGGATGAGTGTGCTCCTGAATCCCCTCAACAAAACCCCGGAAATAAGGGTTTTCATCCTAGGATTTTAAGTGCCCCCATTTGTGAGAAAAAGTCACCCACTCAAAAGCTTCTTGACAAAGTTGACTCAAATATGCGCCCTCAAAGGGGTGAAGGGATCATATTCGATCACGGCCATGGTTTGCCATTCACCGGTGGAGACTCACTCTTCAGATTTGCTCTGTACTTGTGGATTGTGATTACTTAGTGGATTCTCTGTGTTTGACCCATAGACTGTAGAAAAATATGGACAAAGTGACTGTGACGTCACCCATCGACTTTCCATTGGCTTGTGAAAGGAGCCAATCGTACACGCGCCAGAGAGCAATTGAGAGGTATGATAAAGGGGGTCCACAAACAGCTCTGATACGCCACACTCTATCACTGTATCTCAAGCAATATGAACTGCTGTGGTCTCTATGCACCATGTCTGAGAATGTGTGTACTGAGAATGGCTTGTGTGCGAGCATGCCTTGAAATCAATCAATATTTGCTCCAAACACTTACAATTAAAACCGAGCATTTGCAAATAAGCTACACGGCCAAAAGTATCCGGACACCCGGCTTCCAACTTTGTAGAAACAGTTATGGGAAGGCCCTTTCCTGTTTCAGAATGACAATGCCCTTGTGCACTAAGCGAGGCACTTGACTGGCCTGCACCTCAACCCCATTAAACATCTTTGGGATCAATTGGGAAGCCGACTATGAGCCAGGCCTAATCGCCCAATGTCAGTGCCCGACCTCACTAATGCTATTGTGGCTGTGACCAAACATCTATTGAAAAGCCTTCCCACAAGAGTGCAGGCTGTTCTCGCAGTAAAGGGTGTACAAAATATGAATGCCCGTGATTTTGGAATGAGATGTTGGACGAGGAGGTGTACATATACTCTGGGCCATGTAATGTAGATTGTAAGTACAGCAGAAAGCAAAAATGAAACTGCGTGCATTAGAGAGTCACAGCTAGGGACCAGTGTAGACGGAATCTGGGAGCAGGTGTGTGCGGAATCTGGGAGCACGTGTGTGCGGAATCTGGGAGCACGTGTGTGCGGGTGCACCCTGCAGGCTCTGGTGGCTCACCGTGATACAGGCCGCCTCTCTGGTACATGTTGCTGGGCAGCGTGTCTCTGTCCCACTCCGAGGGCATCAGCATGTGCTCCTGCTTGGAGGAAGGGAGCTGCTCGCTGTACTCCCAGAAGTACCTGCGCTTCCCTCTCTTCCGCGAAATCACCGCCGTCAGGCACTTCACACCCTCTGTGGTGTCATTTTCACACCCTGAGGGGTGGGAGAGAGAGAAAGAGAGAGAGAGAGAGAAAGAGAGAAAGGGAGAGGGAGAGGGAGAGGGAGAGAGAGAGAGAGAGATGGGCCCCACAGTATGGAATGGTATTGAATTCAGACAGTGCCAGTGCTGAAGCAGAGGCTGACATAACATGCTTCGGAGGAGAGCCCAGCTTGTCTGCGCTCTTCCAAATTGACAACGGCGGTTGAGGCAATGACTTCTGAACAAGTATAATTGCACATTCAGAAAAATTGATTCAAATTAAAACATAGACACATATATTATTTAAGAAATAATGAATTCATATTTATTTGGACAGTGACACAATTTTTGTTGTTTTGACTCCAGCACATTGGATTTGAAATGGAACAGTGACTATGAGGTTAAAGTGCAGACTTTCAGCTTTAATTTGAGGGTCCATCCATATCAGGTGAACAGTTTAGCAATTGTAGCCATTTTTATACATAGTCCCCCCATTTTAGTGGACCAAAAGTAATTTGACAAATGTAAACTTATGCTTTGCATGTCATGACTTCCTGATGGCTGACCCAACATTATCAAAAGACTCTTGATATCTTATTTTCAGGTACTCTTACAAGCGATACTATAATCTTTCTGCATTTGAATGGATCTCTATGGGAATTGGGGGGTGCGTTTGATACATCAGACTCTTGATTACTTACAGCCATTTAACCAACCATGTATTCCATACTATTCTCCTGTAATTTACAGCTTAATCTAGTCCCACCCACAATTCCCATAGAGATCCATTCAAATGCAGAGATTATAGTATCGCTTGTAAGAGTACTTGAAAATAAAATATCAAGTCTTTTGATATTGTTGGGTCACAGACATCAGGAAGTCATGACATGCAAAGCATATGCAACCAAATATTAAATATGATAACTTTATTAAAGTTTATGTTAATTTGTCCAATTACTTTTGGTCCCCTAAAATGGGGGGTACTATATAAAAATGGCTACAATTGCTACACCGTTCACCCTATATAGATGTAGAAACCATGTTCCATTTCAAATCCAATGTGCTGGAGTACAGAGCCAAAACAACAAAAATTGTGTCACTGTCCAAATAATTATGGACCTGACACAATTTTTGTTGTTGCATTTGCCAAGTGTTTTTCTCGTTTCATTGTTATTTGTCAATCCAGAATAGAGGGTCAAAACGCTAGACTAGATGGTCATGTGATTCATGTAGGCTTCAAATAGGTCCAAACAGCTCTTGGCGGGCGATTTTAATGCGTGTTTTCTAATAGGACCATAGAGACCAAACAGCGATGTATGGTAACTAGTAAACAATATAACGCATCTCTGAAGTTCACTCACAGAAAAATTAAAAGTTATTCTATTCCATTCTATCACTCTGACTGACACCAATAGAGGCCTGTCACCTACGTCACAATTTGGCCAGACACGCCCACTTTTTACGCCAACCACCATCTTGGAGGACCAAATGCAAAATATACAGTGCACAACATCACGAAACAATTTCTCAGTTTTGGCGGTGTACAGAGACCGCGGCACTGCATATATGGAGGAAATTCGTGGAGGTGGAGTTTGTGCGTTGGACTGCTTGGTGACACTGGACATCTCGGGACAGCGGGGGCTATTTTTAATCATGGCTGTATTGCACTTTCATTCACTTGATTGATGTAATGATTCTGTTGGATGTCTTTGTTTGATATGTTTGTTTGTGTGTTGTGGGTCCCACTGTCTATGTCTTTTTTGTTGTTGCTTGGGCTACAACTGAAGTTCCCTCGCGGGAAATAAAAGTTATTATATTATATTCTAATAATACCAACATAAACAAATAGTATAAGGAGTATTGGGGGGTATACGTACGAAGCAGGATTAATTACTGAGTAAAACCCGGAACTCTCCCAAATCTGGAACATGCATGGACTGAAGTAAAAAGCTGTTCTGGGTTTTATTGAGTTATCCAGCTAGTACTATCTCAGTAATCCTGCTTCGTAGTATACCACCTTGGTAAGTAAGGTGTTTGTGCAGTTCATATGGGAGCAAAGTGATACGCTACATGTTAAAGTATTAACGGTAGGCTACAGTAGCCTACTTCTGCAATAAAATATATTTTAGCTCGATGGATAGAATAGAATAACTTTTATTTTCCCGATAGGGAACTTCAGTTGTAGACACCATAAAAGGCAAATCAGTTCAACACATAAAGTACATTTACCGTTACTTTCAAATACATTGTTATTTGGTGCTTAATATCGTAGCGTTACATTTTCTTTTCGCCCTCTTCTGGATTCTGCTCACACCCTGCCTGGACAGCACAGGTAGCTCATGTTTACCATTTATCCAATCTATTTGTGAGACATCGTACAATGTAGCACCCCTAGCATAGTAATAATAGTTCAAATGAACACTGTTTTGATGTTCACAATATGCTTGACGTATCGCATTAGGTTAACATTAATGTTTCGCAGGCATGGCAGTCGTTCACACAAATGATATAGCTACTAACGTTTGCTAAACCTAGCGATTAATTCACTTTTAACTTTCTAACATTAAGATAATGTACATACATGTACACATTAGGCCAGCTAGTTATGTATATATTAACTGGCTAACTTTATAATTTGTTTATAAAATGTAATTTACCATTAATGGTCCAAGCCTGGTTGCTGTCTAAATCCAGCTCACTCCTCACTGCTTTCAAAAACCAGTTTCTTCTTTCGGTCGTAAAATTTAGTTCGTTCACCCTGCCTGGTGGTTCAGCTACTATGGTGAGGATTATCATGTAAAAGGACATTTTCGCCTTTTCTCCCAGTTTTATTCGCACATCAGTACGCAGTGCAGAAGTTCGTCATTGTAGGACAGCAATCATAGTAGCGTTAGCGTGAAACTCGTTTCATGGAGTAGCGAACACTACTAGTTCAGTGGTAACGTTAAGCGTCTCTGTTAGGGTTGGTCCTCCAAAATGGCGGCGCGTCCCTGTAACCATTGGTAACGACAGTTCTAGTTCTATGTGACAGGCCTCTATTGGTGAAAAAATCATCTCTGTGACATCACAGCAGTGATCTCACTTGGTCCCCCACAGTGTTCCGTTAAGCTAAATGGTAAATGGACTGCACTTATATAGCGCCTTTATCCAAAGCGCTTTACAATGGCCTCTCACTCACCCGTTCACACACACATTCACACACCAATGGCGGCAGCCACCATGCAAGGCGCTAGCCTGCTCATTGGGAGCAATTTGGGGTTCAGTGTCATGCCCAAGGACACTTCGACATGTGGACAGGAGGAGCCGGGGATCGAACCGCCAACCCTGCGATCAGCGGACGACCCGCTCTACCTCCTGAGCCACAGCCGCCCCTCAGCACTGCAGTGTAGGCGGCTGATAGAGCGCAGCCAATTGCAAATGAAACAATGTAACCCAAAAACACCTTGCGCTGCCTCTGCCTCCACATGTTACTGTGGGACTGCACGGCACGCTCGTGCAGACTGATGGCATTCTTGTGCAGCACATGCTCATCGCGTCCACAAAAAGCCTTTTGTGTCTCCCTTTCAAAGTCTCATTTGTGTCCCAGTTTGCAACTACTTATTCAGCAAGATTCTATAACTGAAGG
Source organism: Ilyophis sp. 1 JC-2022 (assembly GCA_022702515.1). Classification (NCBI taxonomy): domain Eukaryota; kingdom Metazoa; phylum Chordata; class Actinopteri; order Anguilliformes; family Synaphobranchidae; genus Ilyophis; species Ilyophis sp. 1 JC-2022. The sequence continues at coordinate 30,071,618 of CM040401.1, forward strand.
AAAAAGCGGTTAAGCATTTTATTCAATACAAAGCCTCGCGAGTTTGAATAAAGCTAATGCACGAGCTTGATGAATTGTTTGCCAGTGCATATTTTTGGGTTGTGGTCAGCAATATTGGTAATCACATGCAGCCATAAAGCCGAGGTTCCTCACCCCCCTCCTCTACCACACTCCGCAGACTCTCACTCATTGTACATATTTTCTCCAAATTTAGCTTTGGGTTCTTTCATAAGAAACTCCAGCCCTGGACACTGTCCAGACACCCCCTTTGCAACTCATATTTAATGAATCAGCACTTCAGCAAAAAATGTAAAAACAGAATAACTGCACATAGCTCAGAAAAGGCCAAGTCAGTTTGGTAACTCAGTATTTGATGACTACTACCACAAGTGTCCCTGTAAACATCTGGGTTAGATTAAAGGAGAAGTTTGGTATTTAGCATTATAAGCCCTGTTAAAAGGTTATTTACGATCAAGTACAACGGTCCATATCAACATTTTGACAAACTTTTCAGTCTTGAGATATATTGTTTATTGCTCATGTCACAGCTAACTTACACAATGGATCTGGACGGGCATATAGAAAATCCTTCAAAAAACACCATAAACTCTCGTTTTCAAAGATGGGAAACTCACGAGTGGTCACTGGTGTCCGTTGATGTTCTGACACAAAAATCAGCGCAAAGTATGCTTCGTATCGGGTTTTATTTATCCTTTTATTAAATCCATTGACCGGAAGTTTACAAATGTATGGCTGTACAGCGACTGAAAATAGTTATATAAATCTTTAAACAGTTATTTAAAACATGTTTTAAACGTAAACGCAAATTGCAAGACACCAGTGACCACTCAGTGAGTTTCCAGTCTTTGAAAACGAGAGTTTATGGTGTTTTTTGATGGATTTTGTATACGCCCGTCCAGATCCATTGTGTAAGTTAGCTGTGACATGAGCAATAAACAATATATCTCAAGACTGCAAAGTTCTTCAAAATGTTGATATGGACCGTTGTATATGATCGTAAATAACCTTTTAACAGAAATTATAAAAACCGAACTTCTCCTTTAAATGCTTTGTCTGGAATATCTTTGGGAAAGAAATTAAGTCAGCGAGAACAGCTAGATCCTATAATAAAACAAAAAGACTGGTTGACCGTCTCACGAAATCCCTTTCTTCAGCCTCCTACCTGCTTCTGAAAACGTGTCGCTCATGTCGTCGTCCTTGTCTCCCTCATAATCCTCATCTTCCTCCTCCTCATCCTCCTCCTCATCGTCCTCTTCGTTCTCAGAGAGCTCGTGCTCACTGCCGAATCCTTCGTCGTCCAGCTCGGCCTCCTCTTCGTCGTCTTCTTCTTCCTCCTCCTCATCATCCTCCTCCTCCTCCTCCCCTTCCTCCTGCCCCTCCTCCTCCTTCCCCTCTTCCACCTCCTCGACATCCGCCTCCTCTTTGCCCTCCAGCTTGCTCTGTGCGAGAAACAGGTAGTAGTTGTGCTCCTCCTCCTTCTTGTCCTGTAAGGCCTCAGGCCCCAGGGCCACAGCGGGGACCAGGCCGGGACATACTTCCGTCCCAGAGAACAGTTTGGGGGACACGGATTGGGGAACGGCGGTCTCCATGGGAATGGGAGCTTCCAAAAGGTGCGGCCTCTCCAATTTCTTCTCCCCGTCTTGGGCGTTGGCGGTCTTAGCCGCGGTAACTGCGGCAGTGGCGGCAGCTACATCCGTCCCTGCAGGGCCCTCTGCCAAAACCGGGCCGGCGGGGACATCGGCTCGCCTCGTCGGAACGGCGACTGGCGTCGCGCGGCGCACCACACTCACACAGAGGCTGGCCTTGCGGACGTAGTCCTTGCTGTCCGAGGGCAGGGGAATCACCTTGGGGCTCTTGACCTGGGCCTTCGACATGGTCTCTGTGCTGGACGCCACGGGCCAGGTGGCCTTCTGGGAGCCCTCGGCGAAATCCGGGAGGGGGTTCCGGGCTGAGGAAGAGCAAGCGCTGGCACCGAGCAGCCGAGTGGGCGCCTTCTTGGCATGCGAAGAGGCGGGGGCAGGGCCGGGGTGGGGCTTCTGGCTGAAAAGCAGGTCGGGGTGGTAGAGCGCATCGCTCACAGGCTGCGAGTCCTCGCTATTGAGCTGAGCCAGTGTAGGGGTCTGACCTATGACCTCTTCGTCCTGGTACGGGCTGGAGAAGTCGTCCAGCCCCAGGAAGTCCACCTCCTTGGTGCCCCAGATGTCGCAGCTGGTCAGCTTTGTGTACCTGGTCAGGTCCTCCCAGTACGAGTCCCACTGCTCAAAGGTGGAGGTGAAGGCGGAGTCTCCGTCCAGGGCCTCCGCCAGCTGCTGCTCCATGCTCTCCATCTCTCTGCAGTCCCCCGCTGTGGGGATATCAACTCTCGGGCTCTGCCGACAGCTCATATCTCTGTCCTACACAAACAAAAAGAGAAAACTGTATGCTGTAGAATCCTGATAAAACTATATCACGGTCCATATCAGTTTTTTCCCTGAATACTTCAAATATAAACATTACTTTATAAACGTTACTCATAGTCAACTGATGAATTGTTTATTTTAGCACCCTATAGTGCCAAAAAAAGAGAAATATTATTTAAATGCTGAGGAACAGCACAGCTTTGCTGTCCCTCAGAATTTAAATAATATTTCTCTTTTTTTTTTTACTCTACAATGTTTTTCAGACTGAATCTCTTACAAGATGTAGTAATCTGATTCCACACAGGGGGGAAAAGGATTTAGTAGCATTTAAAACTACCTAACCGTACCAATACGTTTCATACAAATATGCTGTACATTTTATCATATATGTCTCATTGTGATGTGGCTGAACAGATTCTAGAAGTAATCCTTGGACTGTCAATAGCAACTCACAACAAATTATGAACTGACAGATAGTCTGCAATTCTGTGACTATGTTTTATTGATTTATCATTTATCATTTATCATTGATTTTATGGATTTATATCCCTGAATAGTAATCTTATAATATAATTCTTCAAGGTCTTAACATGGGAAGAAAAACTAATGTTGGTGGCCCTGGTCTTAGCTTCAGCGACAAAAAACAATATAGGTAAGGAAGTGAGAATCTGTTTCTTTCTGAGCCAGAATCCCAGACAGAGACATTCAAATGCACATACACACGCGCAAACACGCAAACACGCGCGCACGCATACACACACGCACACATGCGCACACACACACACACACACGCACACACGCACACACGCACACATGAACACATGCACACACACACACAGAGCCAGAGCTGGTGTCCATGCCTGGAGATTTCCAGCTGTTGTCCATAATGTCATCAGCTGCTACAGAAGCACGGGGGGGGGGAAGCAGAAAGGCCGCTTTGTCAGCAGCAGCTAATAATGCTGCCCTGTCTGCAGTCCAACAAAAAAGAGGCAGTCTGTCTCAAGGGGGGGGGGGGCGCTCACCAGCTCGTACATGAAGTCCGGGTCCGAGTTGCTTGCCAAAAGGTCTGTGCTGGTCAGCACCTGGTCAGCAAAAGTGTGGGTCTGAAAGGCATCACCGAACGGAGGATGCATTCCACTGATGCTGGGCTGTGGGAGGGGAGGGGGGATCAATATGTTACTGCCAAGGAAAACGCCCCACCTCTGTCAGAGCCCTGGGTCAACGTTTCCACTTAACTTTCACTTTCACAATTAAATGCATGTGCTGCTTTCTTTCCTTAACCCCTTCACAAACATGCCAAATGTGGTCCTCAAGCCTCACCTATTTAGGTACTGTTCTATTTAAGTCTTTATAACTCCAGGTGTGAGCATCACACAAACTTGGAAAATTGCTTTTACATTTGCAATACTAACTTAGACAAGTATATTTTGATAATTTAGGTAAAAATAAAGTGCCACAAATTTAAATTTTGGCAAAAATTTAAAAAACAAAAGTTGTTTTTCATTAGTTTGCAATAAAACACTATGTACTATAGACTAAGACTATACATTTCCTGGATCATACACTCCTTTTCCACAAGTGAGCAAAATCTGAGGGTGATATGCAGAAAAAGATCTATGACGCAAAATGTAAGCTGTGTACCCTGTTGTTCCTTATGGCCAGATTCAGAGTTGAGATAAGCACACGCAAATGGGACTTACTCCCGAAATTCCGCGTAGCTTAAGCTATTTGTGATTAAGACATTTGACTTATCCGCTGTTTTAAGCGTCTATCCAGTAGATACGCGGCATTACGGGCGCGGGGTGGAGATTTGATGAAAATGAGGCGCGTCTGCAAGTCGTGCAAGATACGCATATTCAGAGTTTTCACTTAATCATTGTTTTCCACGCAACTTTGTTTTAAAAAAAAAAAAGTGGTTTATGTCTAGCGTTGCCAATAGATTATTATAAAAAATACAGCATCTTTCACATAAATGGATGTAAGAATGAGTGCATGTTATTTGAACATAATATTGGTCATATTTTCCTTTGCATAGCAAACTTGCAAATATCAGAGAGCTGTCATAAAAAGAAAAATATGTAAAAGTAGGCTATGATTGACCATCTGGTATATCATACCAGACACATATTAGATGGATTAATTGATAGACAGTGTCTGGATCATATTCGCTTTGATGCTTTGAGAGACGATTTGTGTCAGGACAGCTTCTCCAAAATTATTAAGTTGAAGACGTTGCATATAGGCTATTGTGTTCAACCACCATAGGCTACATGACTTTATTAGGTAAATCGTTAAAAAAAAAAATTATTATCTAATATTTTTTTCAGTAAATCAAACGATTTATTTGTTTACCTAATAATATTGCGTGCAACCACTGTCCAGCGATTGATTGTGTGACGGGTATATCCAAGTCATCAATAGAAGCTATGATCATTTTATCAATGCAATGTATTAATACGTTCACTGCATGCCTATACCCCGTCACACAAGAGCAACTACGATGCGCAATGGCAGGATTTTCCAAAAGGCAAATGCGGTTATTAAAGGCACTGTCACCGACACATTGAAAACGCATAACCCCACAAACATCTTTTTAGTAGATACCTGGAAACCCGGGGGGCAGGTACAAAAAAACACCCATATTTTGAGATAAGCAACTGCACAACACAAGTTAGAATACGTCAGCTCACGTTAAATCCGCGCAGGAGAGGCACTTAAGTGCATGACTTAAGTTGGCCATCTCTGAATCCGGCCCTTTGTGTCTCCAAATCAATCCAAAATGGCTAAACTGTGCACTGCTCTGTCATAAAATAATCATATAGCAACTGTTTTGACTCATGAAAGTCACTTTTGCATCATTTTCAAGTGGGAATGATCTCTTCATCAGTACAGGGGGATAGATATCTATAGCTCCAAAAACCTATCCAAAACCTGTCATAAAATGAATAAACTACTTTTTGTCCATGATAAAGCATATATATTTGCCCCTTATGATGGTTTATGATGAAAACAGTGATATCACACTGGTACACACACATAAATATGTAGCCTAATCATTCACTCTTGTACTTCAAGAAAACATTTTCCCATACACTTCAGTATTTAATTTTCTTTGCTGCATGCCCTGGGATGGCATTTCTCTGTAGTGTGTTTCACAAATGTTGCTATTTATAAATACTCTAAGGAAAATGACATTCATCTAGCACATATCAGCACACAGTAAATTGTAATGAGTATTTTCCATGCCCTAAGTGACAAGTATAGCCCAGGGAGATACGAACACCATAGTCTACATTATGTATGATGAGATTACAATAAAATAATATTCCACCATCAGGAAAATGGTGGCAATGGTCTAGCTTCAAAGGAAATTGGTGCATCAAACATAAAACATGACTACCTATAAATGCTTACTACAGTATGAGAAATGCACGTATTAGAGAATAGCACTCCATTTCATATTAGACATATGGCACAAGACAGTGGTGGAGTGTAAAAAGTAATCTTCATAATTTAAATATTACAAGCAGTAATACATATTGAGAAAATATTGGCCTCACCAAGCGAATGCACATTGGCGTGTATATTGTTATTCATTTAACTTAACGATTTAACTTAAAAAATACAAAACATATTTCAATGTTGTGGTTGTTCAAATAAAGACATTTTAACTAGTCCCTCGAGACTGCTGCAAAGCCGTAGATACATATAGCCATTTATAGCTTCCAAACCATTACTGGCTACAAATTTTAAAAAGCTTCACAAAAGAGGACAATTCATTGTCTGTGTCAGGATTACGATCAGGAACACAAACCCGTTTTCATTTCCACATTTTAAGGTTAAACACACAGGCAGGCTTGGATTTGGCATGGGTTTAATCAGTAATATTTACCAGTTAATTTAGTTCGCTCATTACAATCACATTGAACACCTCACAGCTTGGCCTCTTAGGACAATGTAATACATTTATGGATTACAGGCATTGTGCAAATTAAGTATTTTTAGTAGTTTTTGGATGCCTGTGTTGTGTGATTCATCATTACAGCTTTATTATAGCATCATTAGTTCTAACCACTGCTATAGTCTAATGCAGGGGTCCTCCAGAACCACTGCTATAGTCTAATGCAGGGGTCATCCAGAACCACTGCGATAGTCTAATGCAGGGGTCCTCCAGAACCACTGCTATAGTCTAATGCAGGGGTCCTCCAGAACCACTGCGATAGTCTAATGCAGGGATCCTCCAGAACCACTGCTATAGTCTAATGCAGGGATCCTCCAGAACCACTGCTATAGTCTAATGCAGGGGTCCTCCAGAACCACTGCTATAGTCTAATGCAGGGATCCTCCAGAACCACTGCTATAGTCTAATGCAGGGATCCTCCAGAACCACTGCTATAGTCTAATGCAGGGGTCCTCCAGAACCACTGCGATAGTCTAATGCAGGGGTCCTCCAGAACCACCGCTATAGTCTAATGCAGGGGTCCTCCAGAACCACTGCGATAGTCTAATGCAGGGGTCCTCCAGAACCACTGCTATAGTCTAATGCAGGGGTCCTCCAGAACCACCGCTATAGTCTAATGCAGGGGTCCTCCAGAACCACTGCTATAGTCTAATGCAGGGATCCTCCAGAACCACTGCTATAGTCTAATGCAGGGGTCCTCCAGAACCACCGCTATAGTCTAATGCAGGGGTCCTCCAGAACCACCGCTATAGTCTAATGCAGGGGTCCTCCAGAACCACTGCTATAGTCTAATGCAGGGGTCCTCCAGAACCACTGCTATAGTCTAATGCAGGGATCCTCCAGAACCACTGCTATAGTCTAATGCAGGGGTCCTCCAGAACCACTGTGATAGTCTAATGCAGGGGTCCTCCAGAACCACTGCTATAGTCTAATGCAGGGATCCTCCAGAACCACTGCTATAGTCTAATGCAGGGGTCCTCCAGAACCACCGCTATAGTCTTATGCAGGGGTCCTCCAGAACCACTGCTATAGTCTAATGCAGGGATCCTCCAGAACCACTGCTATAGTCTAATGCAGAGATTTACTTTCCATCAGCAGCCAATTTAGGCCTTGGAATCAAGGTATGCAGACTCTTTAGCCAATCAACGACTTACATTAAGCAGTTAAGGATTCTAGTTTGAGATCCCTGGTTATGTGGCTGATTTCCATCCTCTACCCCATTAGAACAACTGCATCTACAGCACCTGCACCTATCCAATACACCTGTCTGCAAGCTACTGTTTTACACACATCAAGCCACAACCGTGTACTACTGGAGAGCTAGTGCCAATCAATCACATCCTATTCCATCCATTAGAAAGTCACTAGTCAGCTAGTGTGATAACCAGACTCAAAGCAGCAATATCTAGGCAATAGGTGTAAACGAATTTGGCTAAATCACTCAGGAGTGACCATATTTCAACAGTATGACTTGAGTTATGAACTCACCCATCAGTTGAACAGGGTGTGAAAATGTGAGTAGTACAATTATACAAAGTCCAGCTGTTTATTATTACTGATAAAAATACTTGAAACACTTTCATAATTAGACGATGAGATCATGAGATAACGATTAACACTTTATCAGCATAAACAAAGGACTATAAGGCTATCATAATTTGACGATACAATTCCAATCAATAAAGGATTGAAATTCTTATACCTGGTGTCTTTTTCCATAATTTTATAAGTTGCAAATATTTCAGAGTTCTGAGATCTTCTTTTCTGCTGTGGTCTTGTCTCAGCAGTTCTACTGTACATTGCAGTCAAGCTACAGTGCCAGAATTATTGGCACCCTTGGTAGAGATGAGCAAAAACATCTTGTGATCCATATTTTGATCCTACATTCAAAATATGAGAAAAATAAAACCTTTGAGGTAAAATTATTAATAGAAAGTAAATCCTCAAAAACACATGCACCACAATTATTGACACCCTTAGAAATTCTTATGAACAAAATCTAAGTGACGTATATTCCCATTCATATTTAACTTTTTTAGGAGCTCTTAAGTGGTCATCCATGACTTCCTGTTTCACTGGGGGTATAAATATGAGGTGACACACAGACTAAACTCCCTTAGGGTGCATCCCAATACTCTTTACTCCTCACCTCCCCCACTACCACTCGTCTCCTACCCGGAAGTATGTTGAGGAAAGGAGAGAACGAGAAGCTGTAAATACATTTGGGACAACTTATGTGCTTCTCCATCATTATAGTCAACGTTGACTATTGATCAAGTAGCCGTATCATAACCTTGACTGATGCCGAGCCATAAAGCCAAGCCCAGAAATAGCCAATCACAGACCTTACACATGGTCAGCCCATTTAAAGCTGCAAAATAGCTTGTAAATTTAAAGTACAAGTAGTTGCATGTACAGTACACAAACATGTAGGCTACCTGATATTGCAGTTCATGTCGAAACACCAATTAATATGTAATCAGCAACATTCGATCAAAGTAAACATCTCCTGGTTTATGCAAACATAGCAATTTATTGTAATTCCAGAATCCCGATGTGCCTGATGTCTGAACATGCAGAGCACTAATTCAACTCATATGCTTTAGCTATACAGTCACAGCCTACATTCTATTGCCAGTTAATTGCATCCCACTTGGCAAATTCAGAAACATTTCCGTAGGCCTAGTTTAGTGAAACAAAATGTTCTCTTCATATTACGGCATACTGAAAAACAATTATTTCCACTGCAACATCTGAAATCAAATTTGTTGGTAATAAATATGTTCTTCGGAAATGGGTGGTTGAATAAATTCATCCATGCATATTCACATACTGAAATAACGGTAGCTGCCATGCTTATTTATGTTTAGAATCATCTCATGTTTGTTTAAGCAACATTCATGTATATGCAAATAAATAAACCTGCTTCCCAATCTTAAATTGCCAAATTTGTCTGTAGAATATAAGCCAAAAAAACTAACTGGCGTTTAGTTATCCGTTGTGGGCCAAGTTTGGACAGGTTTGGATAGTGTCAGATTCTGTGGGATGGTCTTTCAATCTCTGTGGGGATGATGATGAGCATGATGAAGAATTCCGCAGAAGGATACATCGATGTTTGCAGCCGCTTCGCTCGTCTCCTCAAATATTGGGACATTGGGGGACACAAAGATCGGTTTCCGGGGCACGGAGGAAACGAGGTGGTAGTGGAGGAAAGGAGGATACATTTTTTGAGTATTGGGATGGAACATGGGGAGATCAGAGAATACACAAATTAAATTATTAAAAAAGACATAAATAGGGCAATGGCCGCAAGTATATTTTTCCCCCACGCAAAGTGAGGAGGATGGTTCGAGAGTCAAAGGTTCTCCATGTATTACTGGAATATTTATATGGAAGTTGGTTGCATTCTGGGTTCACTAAGTCTCCAAAACAACAATTAGACACCACCTCCATGCCAACAAGCTATTTAGAAGACTTACCAGAAGAAAGCCTCTGCTGTCATACAACTACAAACCTAAAAGCCAGGAGTTTGCTAAACGTCACTGGAACTTTCATTGGAACTATGGTCAGATGAGACAAAAATAGAGTTTTTTGGCAACAAACACCAGGTAAGTTTAGCATAAAAAGAAGCATGGTCATGCAGAAAATAACCAAATCACCACTGTGAAGTGTGGTGGATCTGTGACGTTGTGGGGCTGTGTTATTTCCAATGGCCCTGGGACCCTTGTTGGGATACATGGCATCATGAAATATCAAAATATGACTGCCTCTGCCAGGTGGCTAAAACTGTGTTGTGGTTGGATCTTCTAGCAGGACAATGTTCCAAAGCATACCTCCAAATCCATACAAAAATGGTTCGCTGACTACATAATCAAGCTTTTTGCAATGGCCATTCCAGTCCCCTGACCTAAACCCCATTGAAAACCTGTGGAGAGAGCTGAAGAAGACAGTCCACAAGCGAAAGCCAGTGACTCTGAAGCATCTGGAGAGATTCTAACTGGAGGAATGGGATCAGATCCCATATGATCTTAGACTCCAAGAGTTTGTAGAAAAGGGTACAAGGCAGGAACTGTAAATAATCAGTGTTCTTTATTCTGCAGAAGGGGAGTCAGCTCAAGCAACCAGATGCATGTTCAAAGTCCCACAGAGGGGCAGTCCCTCTGGGCATTTATAACATTCATATCACATCATTCCTGTTTACATTCAGCATTAACAAACCATCACTCGTTACGTTTTACTGGTCTCCCGAATAAGGTTCATGAGATTAGATGTATTCAGTTAGAAAGACTAAACTTTAAGTGTTTTTAAAGTAATTGTGGATTATAGATAATATTGATTAATTATATTAGTAAAAAATGAGTCGAAATACACACACACACACACACACACACACACACACACACACACACACACACACACACACATACAGGTGCAGCTCAAAAAATTAGAATATCGTGAAAAAGTTCAATATTTTTTGTCACTCATTTCAGAAAGTGAAACTCATATATCATATAGATTCATTACACATAGAGTGAAATATTTCAAGCCTTTATTTCTTGTAATTTTGATGATTATGGCTTACAGCTAATGAAACCCAAAATTCAGTGTCTCAGAAAATTAGAATATTTTGCTTTAACATATTTTTAAAGTATCATATTTAATATTTGGTCGCATATCCTTTGCATGCTGTTACTTCCTGAAGTCTGTGATCAAAACATCAAAAGACTCTCGATATCTTATTTTCAGGTACTGTTACAAGCGATACTATAACCTCTCTGCATTTGAACTGATCTCTATGGGAATTTGGGGGTGAGACTAGATTCAGCTGTAAATTACACTGGTACAGTATGGAACACACGGCTGGCTAAATGGCTGGAAGTCATCAAGGGTCTGAGCTATCGAACGAGCCCCAAACCATCACTCTGTTGCCAGATATGGAGTAGATGTGGATGGATCACTGCAAGGGTTATTTCTCCTGACTCATTTTCCTATAGAACTCTATGGGGGAAAAAGTCATAATCATCAAAAAGCCATAATCATCAAAATTACAAGAAATAAAGGCTTGAAATATTTCACTATGTGTAATGAATCTATATAATATATGAGTCTCACTTTCTGAAATAAGTGACAAAAAATATTGAACTTTTTCACGATATTCTAATTTTTTTAGCTGCGCCTGTATATATTATATATAGAATTTAACATTTTAACTCCAACAATGTGTTCTCCAACCTCATCAAGCATTATAAGAGAAACCCCAGTGCTGTTATCTTGGCACAAAATGCAAGGATGACAATAATTGTGACATCTTTTTCATAATAAAATAGATTTTGTGTTTAAAAATTTTTCCTCTGAGCGATGGTTTCACAACATAACTATATAATTTTCTCATTACTGAGCACAGAAAAAATCTAATAAATGAATGTTAATAATTCTAGACTTCACTGTATACCCTTATACTAGACACACAGAGATTACTGATATGCCATGCAGAGTTTGGCAATATTAGTTTATATCCTGGGTTTTCAACCGGGGGTCCCTGACGGTACCATAGGGGGTCTGCGATCGCACTCGGTGGGGGTCCCTGGATCAGAAACGGTCGAAAACCCCTTGTCTAGATAAGTCCCACAGCAGGAGGCCATAACAGGGATTTAAATTATTTGAAGCACTAAGAAAATGATTGAAGACAGAGTCAATTAAAACAGGATTTTCTATTATTAAAAGACAACACCTTTACGAAAACAAAATGTATCAGCGCTATCCAAATAGAATAAATGTTTCCCCTAACAACACAGCATGATATGTACACTATTCCAGCATACAGTGATATGTACACTACTCCAGCATACAGTGATATGTACACTACTCCAGCATACAGTGATATGTACACTATTCCAGCATACAGTGATATGTACACTACTCCAGCATACAGTGATATGTACACTACTCCAGCATACAGTGATATGTACACTACTCCAGCATACAGTGATATGTACACTACTCCAGCATACAGTGATATGTACACTACTCCAGCATACAGTGATATGTACACTACTCCAGCATACAGTGATATGTACACTACTCCAGCATACAGTGGTATGTACACTACTCCAGCATACAGTGATATGTACACTACTCCAGCATACAGTGATATGTACACTACTCCAGCATACAGTGATATGTACACTACTCCAGCATACAGTGATATGTACACTACTCCAGCATACAGTGATATGTACACTATTCCAGCATACAGTGATATGTACACTACTCCAGCATACAGTGATATGTACACTACTCCAGCATACAGTGATATGTACACTACTCCAGCATACAGTGATATGTACACTACTCCAGCATACAGTGATATGTACACTACTCCAGCATACAGTGGTATGTACACTACTCCAGCATACAGTGGTATGTACACTACTCCAGCATACAGTGATATGTACACTATTCCAGCATACAGTGATATGTACACTACTCCAGCATACAGTGATATGTACACTATTCCAGCATACAGTGATATGTACACTACTCCAGCATACAGTGATATGTACACTACTCCAGCATACAGTGATATGTACACTATTCCAGCATACAGTGATATGTACACTACTCCAGCATACAGTGATATGTACACTACTCCAGCATACAGTGATATGTACACTACTCCAGCATACAGTGATATGTACACTACTCCAGCATACAGTGATATGTACACTACTCCAGCATACAGTGATATGTACACTACTCCAGCATACAGTGATATGTACACTACTCCAGCATACAGTGATATGTACACTACTCCAGCATACAGTGATATGTACACTACTCCAGCATACAGTGATATGTACACTACTCCAGCATACAGTGATATGTACACTACTCCAGCATACAGTGATATGTACACTACTCCAGCATACAGTGATATGTACACTACTCCAGCATACAGTGATATGTACACTACTCCAGCATACAGTGATATGTACACTACTCCAGCATACAGTGATATGTACACTACTCCAGCATACAGTGATATGTACACTATTCCAGCATACAGTGATATGTACACTACTCCAGCATACAGTGATATGTACACTACTCCAGCATACAGTGATATGTACACTACTCCAGCATACAGTGATATGTACACTACTCCAGCATACAGTGATATGTACACTACTCCAGCATACAGTGATATGTACACTACTCCAGCATACAGTGATATGTACACTACTCCAGCATACAGTGATATGTACACTACTCCAGCATACAGTGATATGTACACTACTCCAGCATACAGTGATATGTACACTACTCCAGCATACAGTGATATGTACACTACTCCAGCATACAGTGATATGTACACTAGTCCAGCATACAGTGATATGTACACTAGTCCAGCATACAGTGATATGTACACTACTCCAGCATACAGTGATATGTACACTACTCCAGCATACAGTGATATGTACACTACTCCAGCATACAGTGATATGTACACTACTCCAGCATACAGTGATATGTACACTACTCCAGCATACAGTGTTATGTACACTACTCCAGCATACAGTGATATGTACACTACTCCAGCATACAGTGATATGTACACTACTCCAGCATACAGTGATATGTACACTACTCCAGCATACAGTGATATGTACACTACTCCAGCATACAGTGATATGTACACTACTCCAGCATACAGTGATATGTACACTACTCCAGCATACAGTGATATGTACACTACTCCAGCATACAGTGATATGTACACTACTCCAGCATACAGTGGTATGTACACTACTCCAGCATACAGTGATATGTACACTACTCCAGCATACAGTGATATGTACACTACTCCAGCATACAGTGATATGTACACTACTCCAGCATACAGTGATATGTACACTACTCCAGCATACAGTGATATGTACACTACTCCAGCATACAGTGATATGTACACTACTCCAGCATACAGTGGTATGTACACTACTCCAGCATACAGTGATATGTACACTACTCCAGCATACAGTGATATGTACACTACTCCAGCATACAGTGGTATGTACACTACTCCAGCATACAGTGATATGTACACTACTCCAGCATACAGTGATATGTACACTACTCCAGCATACAGTGATATGTACACTACTCCAGCATACAGTGGTATGTACACTACTCCAGCATACAGTGATATGTACACTACTCCAGCATACAGTGATATGTACACTACTCCAGCATACAGTGGTATGTACACTACTCCAGCATACAGTGATATGTACACTACTCCAGCATACAGTGATATGTACACTACTCCAGCATACAGTGATATGTACACTACTCCAGCATACAGTGATATGTACACTACTCCAGCATACAGTGGTATGTACACTACTCCAGCATACAGTGATATGTACACTACTCCAGCATACAGTGGTATGTACACTACTCCAGCATACAGTGATATGTACACTACTCCAGCATACAGTGATATGTACACTACTCCAGCATACAGTGATATGTACACTACTCCAGCATACAGTGATATGTACACTACTCCAGCATACAGTGATATGTACACTACTCCAGCATACAGTGATATGTACACTACTCCAGCATACAGTGATATGTACACTACTCCAGCATACAGTGATATGTACACTACTCCAGCATACAGTGATATGTACACTACTCCAGCATACAGTGATATGTACACTACTCCAGCATACAGTGATATGTACACTACTCCAGCATACAGTGATATGTACACTACTCCAGCATACAGTGATATGTACACTACTCCCGCATACAGTGATATGTACACTACTCCAGCATACAGTGATATGTACACTACTCCAGCATACAGTGATATGTACACTACTCCAGCATACAGTGATATGTACACTACTCCAGCATACAGTGATATGTACACTACTCCAGCATACAGTGATATGTACACTACTCCAGCATACAGTGATATGTACACTACTCCAGCATACAGTGATATGTACACTACTCCAGCATACAGTGATATGTACACTACTCCAGCATACAGTGGTATGTACACTACTCCAGCATACAGTGATATGTACACTACTCCAGCATACAGTGATATGTACACTACTCCAGCATACAGTGATATGTACACTACTCCAGCATACAGTGATATGTACACTACTCCAGCATACAGTGATATGTACACTACTCCAGCATACAGTGATATGTACACTACTCCAGCATACAGTGATATGTACACTACTCCAGCATACAGTGGTATGTACACTACTCCAGCATACAGTGATATGTACACTACTCCAGCATACAGTGATATGTACACTACTCCAGCATACAGTGGTATGTACACTACTCCAGCATACAGTGATATGTACACTACTCCAGCATACAGTGATATGTACACTACTCCAGCATACAGTGATATGTACACTACTCCAGCATACAGTGATATGTACACTAATCCAGCATACAGTGATATGTACACTACTCCAGCATACAGTGATATGTACACTACTCCAGCATACAGTGATATGTACACTACTCCAGCATACAGTGATATGTACACTACTCCAGCATACAGTGGTATGTACACTACTCCAGCATACAGTGATATGTACACTACTCCAGCATACAGTGATATGTACACTACTCCAGCATACAGTGATATGTACACTACTCCAGCATACAGTGATATGTACACTACTCCAGCATACAGTGGTATGTACACTACTCCAGCATACAGTGATATGTACACTACTCCAGCATACAGTGATATGTACACTACTCCAGCATACAGTGGTATGTACACTACTCCAGCATACAGTGATATGTACACTACTCCAGCATACAGTGATATGTACACTACTCCAGCATACAGTGATATGTACACTACTCCAGCATACAGTGGTATGTACACTACTCCAGCATACAGTGATATGTACACTACTCCAGCATACAGTGATATGTACACTACTCCAGCATACAGTGGTATGTACACTACTCCAGCATACAGTGATATGTACACTACTCCAGCATACAGTGGTATGTACACTACTCCAGCATACAGTGATATGTACACTACTCCAGCATACAGTGATATGTACACTACTCCAGCATACAGTGGTATGTACACTACTCCAGCATACAGTGATATGTACACTACTCCAGCATACAGTGATATGTACACTACTCCAGCATACAGTGATATGTACACTACTCCAGCATACAGTGATATGTACACTACTCCAGCATACAGTGATATGTACACTACTCCAGCATACAGTGATATGTACACTACTCCAGCATACAGTGATATGTACACTACTCCAGCATACAGTGATATGTACACTACTCCAGCATACAGTGGTATGTACACTACTCCAGCATACAGTGATATGTACACTACTCCAGCATACAGTGATATGTACACTACTCCAGCATACAGTGATATGTACACTACTCCAGCATACAGTGATATGTACACTACTCCAGCATACAGTGATATGTACACTACTCCAGCATACAGTGATATGTACACTACTCCAGCATACAGTGATATGTACACTACTCCAGCATACAGTGATATGTACACTACTCCAGCATACAGTGATATGTACACTACTCCAGCATACAGTGGTATGTACACTACTCCAGCATACAGTGATATGTACACTACTCCAGCATACAGTGATATGTACACTACTCCAGCATACAGTGATATGTACACTACTCCAGCATACAGTGATATGTACACTACTCCAGCATACAGTGATATGTACACTACTCCAGCATACAGTGGTATGTACACTACTCCAGCATACAGTGATATGTACACTATTCCAGCATACAGTGATATGTACACTATTCCAGCATACAGTGATATGTACACTACTCCAGCATACAGTGATATGTACCCTATTCCAGCAGACAATATGCACATTATTCCACTATAGTAAGATGTAGACTATTCCACCTTACAATGATATGTACACTATTCCACCATACAGTGATATGTACACTATTCCAGTACATCGTAAGATATACACTATTCTAGTGAGATGTACACTATTTCAGTATACAGTGACATGTACACTACCCAGTGAGATGTACGGTATTCCAGTATACAATATGTACACTATTCCCTTATAATTGTACAATGTGAACCCCCGCCAGGCCAACGGAATCCTTTTTTTAATGCCAAAGATAACACACAATGCCTATTAATTCAGAAATAAATAATCATTTGCACCTCTGCACGGCGATATTCTTAAACATGAGTCAACCTCTGTGTCGTTGCCTGGGAAACTTGATGCAATGAGAGTGCCACTGCTGTCAGTGGAGTGAACATGAGAACGTATGGGATGCTGGAATGATTCTGGCTTTTTTAAGCTTCACTGATTCTTCTCCAAGTCTTCTCAAACTGAACGTAAGTTTCTGATATTTAATATCTCGTGGAACCACAATGTCACGGTTTGCGTTGTCAAAACTACAACCTAACGTTACCACATGTTCATCATCATTGTCTCGATATGGTTGTATATTATTATTATCAACCCTAACTAAAATGTTAACTAAATAATTGTTTTTTGAGGCATCAACTAACTAGCACACTAGCGTAACACGGATACTGCCTCTCATAGCTAAAGGTGAACGGTATCTATCAATGTTGTGATTGATCAGTTTGAACGAGGTTGTGTGCCCCAAGATGATTTCCCTATGCAATTTACGGCGAGTTATTACTACAAGTATACATTATACTGTATGGAGTGATATGTAAAAACTATGATTCAGGCACATAAACCGACCACCTGGGCGCCTGACTCTTACCAGAGGCATTGCTCCAAGCGGAAACCTTTTCGCTGCCTCCCTGGTCCAGGCGTTTCCAGTTTTGACCCAGACCAGAAGAAATCAATGGTTTTGGTCGCAAAAGAGGTTTTTACCCACAAGCCCAAGCGGCCCTTTCGGCTTCTCCTCCTGTCCTCGTGAGCCGGTTATTCCCCTACTGAGCGAAGGGAGACAGATGGACAGAAAGAAAGACGAGGGGGGAGATTAGAAACATACAGATACAATGCATCTGCACACTTTACGCCATCATCCGCACAGATCGTTTGAAACAAGATTTACAGCACGTGCCCTTTACAACGTCTCAATCCTGAAGTCCCCTTTACACAGGGAAAAAAAATAATAATGAAAACAAAACATGTGGCCTGCACATCGCCATTCTTCACCATCTCTACCGATCCTGTGGACAGCATGTGAAAGAGCCTGTCAAGAACGGCTGTTCCTTTTAATCACACTGAGGATTTTGGTGCCACCGAGGAGGATACACCTCGATTCAGCGCTGCGGAGGCAACATTTAAAACACAAGAAAGCATCAATGAAACAGAACCTTTTCACCAAAGTCCCTGACAGAGTTCGGAAAATCTTCTTTGCCCATTCTCTGGATGCATTTCAACCACGGCAGAGCCCCACGGGCAAGTGTGTTAATTTGATGGGACGCAGACCTATGGTTGGAACACCGGGCTATTTTTAAACAGGCGCTGCTCTTTCTCCCACCGTTCGGTCCGAGCCACAAACTGAGGGGGGGGGGGGGGGGGGGAGAGAGAACCGTGGGCAGTCTTTGCATGACAAAACATGAAAATGTGAGGAGCGGCGGCCGCCCGCGTCCACCTGCAGCCCAAGCAGCGCAGGCAGCTGCACTCTGCTGTGGGAAATGACATCACGTCCTGTCGTGCAGAGACAGCGAGCCGAACGCATCGTCTGCCGCTGTTCTCTCCCGTCGTGGGGCGCTCCAGCCGAACACAGAGAACCCTTCATCCTCTCTATGTCTGTTCCCACAGGACAGAACCCAACCCACTCGCATGCAGTGGCAATGGCTAGCTCGTTAAAGCACAGACGCTCAAAGAGCGCTCTGATATTCCCATGCATTATTTCCTGAAAGAAATGTTAGCCTGGTAAGAAAATCACTTAAATTACAGAGGCTACATCACTCTGATGCGACTCAGAAACTACATGTGATCTACGTGAAACTTAAAAAAAGAAAAAAGCCCACCTGTGCTATGTACTCCTATGGGAGTTACAGATCTGCAAAATTGTCCACTTATTTAGAAGGGGAAAAGCAACTTCCTGTTTACGTTAGCTGGCAAAAGACTAAGCTACTGTTAAAAAGGTGTGAATGAAAATGACCAACCCAGCACCTTCTTGAAATTTTCCACAGCAACCCCACACATGAGATTTTGTCATTTTAAAATTAGTTTGCTAGAATACTGCCAATGAAAGCTGTTTTACCACTCATTTCTGGTGCAGTGGGTTTGTTTACACACAGAATATGCACATATTTCTTCAGTCATGGGACCATTAGATTCTGTGTGAAATAGAATGCATGAGAAAACTGAAAAATAGTTATGGATATTGGGACAATAATAATAGTATATTGTACATGTTGAATGTGTGTGTCTATCAGGTATCTTTTAACTTGGCATTTCAACAACAGACAGCTCAGTTGCCAAAAACTAACTGGCAAATGTCAAGACTTCCCTTTAATCTTACTCAAGACAAGAAACTCGACTTTAATCTAGATTTAATCAAGACAGAAATCTAGAGAAAAAAAAGGCTACCAGAACTTGAGCGACTCAGCTCCCTCTAGTCAAAACTGCATTTAGCAGTCATCAAGGTTCAATGCTCATTGATTTCATTCCTGAAATCAGCATAAAATATCACCATATGATATATATTATAATGTTAATTTTCTCCCCTCAGTTATTCTAAGAAATCACTGGCCTCCAACACCAAAATAGTATAACCTAAGGCTACAAGTACAGCTCCTCTGAATCATCCAAATCTTAAGCCCCATTATCAAATGGAAATAAACCCATGTAACTCAAAAGCACAAAAGTATTATTACTCTGGTCAATGATATGAAACAGAGTTAAGGTTCACTCTCTCTCTCTCTCTCTCTCTCTCTCTCTCTCTCTGAACAGTGAACAGCACTACACAGAAAGTAAAACAGCTGAATAATGATGAGACCGCAAGAGATAGGATAGATAAGGCACAGCTACTCGCTGACGAGTCATGCCGGCCTATGGGGTTAAAGAACAGTCAAGAAATATTTATACAATGAACAGCAGTGTAGCCATGATTCAGCCCAAATGAAACTGGAAAAGGAGAAATGAAACCGCCGGGAGGGAGACGACAAACTGACCACACGGCCAGAGCGAGGAAGGAGAAAGGGAGGAAAAGAGGAGGGAAAAAAAGAGAGAAATAGAGAGCAAGTGAAAGAGAGCGAAAGAAAAAAGAAAGAGAACTAAATACTGGGGTATGCGTGAGCTGGCAAAAATGATCTAGCTGATCAAAAATGAGAAGGGATTTTTTTTCTTGTTTGCAAATCCCTGTCAATCCTCTCTGTCTCAGCCTGTTTCCAGAGGAAGATTGTACGTCCAAATGTGTTGTGGATTTCAGAGTTCTGTCACCACTGCAGCCAAGTGCCTGATTAGCTATTGTAACCACATACCACACTTTGACCTATTTAAGCATATATTTTCATGTGCATAAACTTTAAACTAACAGTTCAAACTTGAGTACGCAACTTTTTCGAGAAATTAAGAGAAATATCGGGGAACGGTCAAGCTTAGTTGGTAGCAATCGTAGAAAAAAAGACTCTTGTGAGAAAAATACAGCCCCATACACTGTGTTTATACCCTCAAATTCTGCATTATAAAACCAGCGATTCGGCCCAAATTTTTTGTTTTCAAAACAACATGGCTTATGACATAAGACAATCGAAGATATAGGCTAGTTCACGCTGCAAACTATTCAACAATGACCTTGCCAGTTCACCAGCTAGAAATTTCACCAACAATGGCCGTTACACCAGTGCTACTTCACGCAAATAAAAATAAAAGAGAATTGGATAAAGCTCGCTCGAAAACTAGAGCAATAGGTGCTCATTTTAGAAGGTGGTGAGATGTTTGAGAGCAGATTAGCATAAAGACAGATATTCTACTGGACAGGTATAGGTAAGATTTTTAAACACTAATTTACCTGGACATTCTGCTTGCAAGGCAATTGTAATGACCTATAATGAATAGCAGCTAGGTTGCCATTATTGATAACGTTATATGTTGCATAGATTGCGTTAGCTAGAACCAGCTACTCGACTATTACTATGCCTGCCAGCTGTAGCCAGATAATGCCTGGTTCACGCTACACAAACTCAGTGTGATGCAACAACAGAAAAGATTCCGTTGTTTTACCTTGACTCTTGTAGCTGACATTTTTACTGTAATGTTAGCTATACCAGTCTGTAATCCTGCAATCGCATCTTGCAAACGTGCACATCCACAACGAGGTCTGTGGAAGGAGTGGGGTGGGGCGTGTGTATCTTTTTCTGTGGGCAGGGCCAAGGGGTCTTTGAAATGTTTTGAAAACAAATGGTACAATTGAGAAAGTTGCGTACTCCAGCTTTTTCTGTTGTTTTTTTCAGTTTCAGTGCACATTTTTGATTTGACCAGACAGTTTTTTTTATTTGCAATTAATGATCTTTTATTTACCAAATTATTTGATAACCTGCTGACTTTAAAATGGCTGGTATTGGGACAATCAGGGTTTGCGGTCGAATTTTAAAAAAAAGTTTCAAGTAACTCCGAAAAGCAGTTTGTATAGCGATGTTATGCTTCCAGAGTTTGTACACAATTGAACAAATTGATTTTAAAGCATTTATTCACAATTACAAACAAATATTGGTTTTATATAGTTTTCAAATATCTACCAGTATTACCATTTCCTTCTCCGGTTGTACCACAGGAAATAGTTTAAAAAACAAAACAAAACAAAAAAAAACTAGGGATTACATTTTATTTGAAGAATAGCTAATTGGGTAATATACACATGCACAACCTCCACACAGTGACACTTTACCAAAACAGCAATCAGAAGAGACCACTGTGAACTAGACAGTGCTGTAGCTACAGTAACGATAGGGATTCACCCACCAGTAGAACACAATAGTGTCATGTTCTGCTTAAAACCATCATCACCAAAACACATCTGTGTTTTAGTAAAGTCCTTCTGCCAAAGTAAAGCAACCAAGTGCCCTTCCAATAAAACCCAAGTCCCAAACAGCAGTCTATTGGCTGGTTATCTGTGTCTATAGAAACACTTGTTTCTGATTGCAGTCTGCATTCAAGAAAGTAAAAGCAATTGCAGGCTGGGTCAGAATACAGGGAGGAAATAGCTCAACGCAGCTCTACTGAAGGTCTCAGAACACCAGGAAATGGCAAAAGAAGATCTCTTCAAACAAAGAAACTAAGAAATTGGCTAAACATTAAGCCAAGAGATATTAGTGTATTTGGGTCAATACAGACAACATTAGGCCTACCTCAAAAGATTAAGACACAGAATGACAGAAACTGAACCCAGACCAAATGACAGAGCTCAAGTCATATCTTTATCAACAATACAATCATCAATACAGCTTATCCAGGGCAACTTATTTTACATTTAACATGTAAACCACACAGTTGGACACTTACTGAAGCACTTCAGGTTAGGCACCTTGCCCAAGGGAAAAAATACCTGCAGAAACCAGCCAAGAATACAAACCTGAAACCTCCTGGCAGAAAGCCTGATTGCCTGACCATTTCCACAGCACTGTCATCTCAGCACAAGGTCAATGCGAAATCCTGCTAACTCCATCAAATCTGTGACACAACTCTATGAAGAGGAGCCCAAACATATTTATATTTATTTATAGTATTCAAAATGTATATTAATGACAATTCTACAGTTAGATTTATGGAGACACATTAAAGATCAAAATCAGTGTTGCTATTCTCCTTACAAAAAAAGAACAAGTAGGCCTAGGCTACTGACTTTAGGGATTTACAATTCCTCTTTATTCCTGGCCGATTCAACTTCACATGGGGTTCTATAAACAGCAGTGTAAGATTTGTAAACCAATATCAACAGCCAACCTATGGGAAAATGTGACTTTTTTTTCTGTTGAAACAAGCTTCACACTGATTACATTCTGTAATAAAAGCATCGGCATAATTTAAGGGTATTGCTTACTTAAATATTCAAGCCATTAACACAGCATGTTTTTTTCATGCAAAGGCCATCAGAAGTTCACATTTTTACTAGGTACGTGATAAACACTGACTTACAGTGCTTAAAAGTACAGTATCTGCTTTACTTGGCTAGTAGCAGTAGTTATTAGGCTGTTTTCAGGAAAGTGTGTTCTATTGACTTTAATTTGATGTTTTATAATAGGTTGAGTTGTTAGGTGCACACACCGTTACAGCGTATACTGTACATTGGAATGTAATTCAGATTATTCTTGCATAAGACTCAAAGACCTGGCAATTTATCTTCAGCTACTCATTGCCACGAGGGGTTGTCTGTCTCAGCAGCACAAACTTTTTCTCGCGAGAAAACCTTCATCAACCAGATCAAACCATTACTCGGGACTGAAAAATCAAAAGCGCCGTAACACACACAGTCGCTGCTTCTCCCTTTATCTATTAATAAACGAAAGTAAAGCCTACACTAAGTTTAAAAACAGAAACCAGCACTGCTGTTCAAACTTCTTCACATCGATTAGTATCAGGAGTACGTTTATCGTAGCCTACACGGTGCACTGAAACCATGCAGGAATTTGTCACATCGATTTTTTATTCCGGTGTGTTCAAGTGCGGCCTTTATGGTGTCGGCACTGTGCTTCCATGCATCCCACAATGGGGCCAGTGCAGGGTTCGGCCCATTTTTGTGGAAACATAAACAATCTGCCAGGAAACTTTATCACTAATCTGACCGGTCCAATCGGCAGTATAAAACATTTTGTTTTTTATTCTAGTTCAAAATGAGTTAACATACCTAACCTTAAGATATACATTGACAAAAAGGTTAGTCCCGTTATGTTCTCATTCAACATACATTCGAGCGTTAGCAATATGAATGAACCATGTGTTTTGAGATGTCACAATACAACTACAGAAATACTATCATTTCACACCACAAATTGATACCAATATAGGGGTAAAAAGAAATCCCAAGCTTTGGGTGCAATATGAATATTTGTCTTTCAACATATTTTGTTTCAACAAATTATAACCTGTAGTCTATGCACCCTTGCTATGCTATGCTATGCTAGCCAAATAACACAACTCCAGGTTTAACCATTTGGAGCTTCTACAGCACTGGCTAGCTCTGGTAAAAAATAGGTAATTTAACCGATTTCAATTTTCTTGAACGCATCTCCAGCTACTTTAGCCACAAACTTAAAATCTGAATTTACTAGCAAGCCAGTTACATCAGCTAGCTAGTTTCAGGGAAAGCCTTTCTGAATGGTCAGGTCCCACAATGTGCTGACGTTAGCTGCTGGGAACAGGCCATCTCTTACCTTCACTATCTAAACCAGTGGTTGTCAAACTCGGTCCTGGGGGCCCCTGTGTATGCTGGTTTTCGTTCCAACCGCAACTGCAATATCAGCATTTTAACAAGCTGTTAATTTATCTTAATTAGGTGCTTTTCATGTTTAGAGGGATTATTTACCACCTTAGGCCACATTATTTTAGCAATAGCTATGCATACCATGAATAATAAAAGTCCAATATTGACATTGTGCTATTCTGAAAACAATTACAAAAAGAAAGCAAAAAATATTTTAACTGATCAAAGGAAGACATGAGGCGAATCAATATGATCCTAATTGGTGGACACATGGCCACTAAAACTAACCATTTGTTAAATAATAAAAAAAAATCAATAACAAAGCAAATGATAATGAGCCAAACCTGCATTGTGTTAATAAGTTTAAGGAAGAAATTACGAAGGAACTTAAACCACATGTGTTCAACAACCTAATTAGGAGCTAAATAGAAGCCTTTTTTCTTTAATTAGGTAAATCAAATAGTTAACTCTACTTTTGTAAGTGTTTGCAATATAGCGCAATAAGCACAAAGTAAACATGGGACATTTATTCTTCATGGCATACACAGCTATTTCTGACAATGTTGTTTAAGAGGGTAAATAATCTCTATAAAAATGAAAAGCACCTAATTAAGATAAATTAACAGCTTGATAAAATTCTGTGATTACATTTGTGGTTGGAACGAAAACCAGCATACACAGGGGTCCCCCAGGACCGAGTTTGAGAACCACTGATCTATGGCAATGACCTAGAAAACGTTTGCGAGGAATTAGTTTACATCACCCACCACCACATCAAGTAAGCATCACTGTGCAAGCGAGCATTTTAAGATCGACTAGTTGGGTAGGTATGAATGAACTATTCCCGTGAGAAAAAAACAACAACAAAAAACGGTTTTATTTTAGCTTGGAACCCCCACGATTCCTGAGTCTGACCCAGTAGCGCTTCCAGGGAGATCCTGAACTCAACATGGTCCACAACCTGTCCACAACAAACAAATAGAGATGTCAACCTAACACGACAATTGACCATAATCCACGCCTACGCATTGTCATTCCCCATTGGGCAAACCGAGAGCACAGCCAGCCTTCTCAAATGCCTGATTGGACACATATGCTGTCTATCTAGGGAGAAGTCCGACACTAGCAACTACCCATTTCAGAATGGGCTAAGCAAGACGCGCTAGTTTATGTAACGTTACCGAGTAACAGTAATTAAGTGTCTTCTGTTCTGGTGGTTACTTAAACATGTACTTTCAAAAAATAGTACAGAACGTTAATCCGTCTTTTGAACACGAGTATTGCTATCAAGAGGTAATCGTGACTTGTAATGACAATTTGTTCGGTTGTTTTTTTTTTTCTTTTTTCTTGCTGTAATAAAAAAAGACCCTCCCTAGTATCAAGCTTGTTAAATACATACTTGTTAAACCAAGCAGTTATTTTTTAATGTTAAAGTTAAATAGTATGTTACAGGCATTGGTTAATGGTCACAATGAGCGTTTTACAAGATCTTGAATCAAGCTAGCGAGAGTAGCTGCCTATAAAAATAGCATTGTTAGCTCGCAAGCCATATCACTGGCGGGGGCGTGTACTGTTCTGATCTGTTGGTTGTCTAACAGCTGGTGTTGTTTCAGACATATTGACGTTACTTAAGCACCTATTTACCGTGCATTTTGACGGTCTAACAATTGTAACAACTATAATTATAACAAGATAAACTCAGAAAAAAAATACAATTAACGCCACAAACAGCAATGAGTGAACGGATTGCTAGCGTGAAGACAAACGGTGAGTGAAGTTGCGGAAATGCAACGTTAGCTAACACAGTTGGCTATTTAAGTAGGAAACGAGGTCGCTAACGTTAGTTAACTAGATTGTTATTATGGTAGCTAGCTATCGCATCTGGCTAGCAAGCTCCAGATAGCCCGCTCCATTACATGGAAGCAATACAAACGCATATTGACAGTTGGCTAGCTGTAACATAAGCTAGCAATGCAGCTGCCACCAAAGTCTCTATCATACCAACCAACCATGGGAATTAGTAGGCAAGCTTATAAAGCCATTTGAAATCACAATCGCAAAGGAGTTAACCAGCTACTTAAAAATCTGATCACGATTTCATTCGAAACTCAATGCTGTTTCTGAACAGTGAATAACTATGGCCTCCGTCCCTCCCATCTACAGTGCAACTAGCAAGCTAGTGGCTCTAATTTGTTTATTAAAAATAAGAAAAACCTACATATGATCTTCGGTAAACTTTCCGAGAGCTATTTAAATGCCCATACTGCTTACCTTAAGACTTCTAGCGGAGTTTTTGATCACTATTTAGTTCCGTAATCCAACCACTATTACAATATTTTTGCCATTACTGCTGAAACCACGCTGCTTTCCTCTCTGGTTTGTTTTGTTTATCTTCTTCCTGACGGGCTCTGTGAAGCGCGTGACTCCCCCTTCACGTGCTCCTACAGCGACCAATCATAGTCGAGCTGAAGTATTACCCTTCAAACTACACACACACACACACACACACACACCTGCCTCACAGTGATCAATTAATGGTCAAATACTAGGGAAGCCGTGCCTTCAATTTATATACAGAAATGTCAAGTGTACTAATATGTTTTTTACATTAATTTAGTTAAATGTTATGCCGTTTGTGTTATGTAAAGCACAACACTAACACACAGTAACCCACGGACTGAAAGCTTTCCTAAGGAAGTGATGTGAAGACAGGTCCAATTTACATTCTTATTCATTTATTGAGGATAAAACACACTTAATTTTTTGTATTGACTGAACTGATCAAAAGGCTGTTCATAAAGCTTTTTCCAGAGTAAAGCGTGGATGTTGCACATGTGAATGTCCCCTTGTGCCATTTAATGTAGCCTATTTGCACATGTGCTCGTGTAATACAGTACACATGTGTGCCTGTGCCCTGAATGGATGTCTTCATATACAGGGTAATGGTGTGTTTACACAAAACATGGTGGACACATCGACTGAAGGCACAGCTGTTGCTATGATCCTATGGAGGCGGTTGGCTATAGGTGAATCATTCATCTCATTGGCTGTTCCTTGGGCTGGTGAGATGGAGGGAAAGCCTGGGAACTCTCACATAGCATATCATTCAGGTAGCACTGGCACAGACCACAGCACACTATCATCATGAGCACAAATTGGGTTTAGCCTCTGCTTTTGATAAGAAACATATGCAGTTTAACCGTCATTCAGGCTTGCTTATCGAGAGTTCTTCAGCCAGTTGGCCCCTTCTTAACTTGCTTGTCTATCCAATTTGCCATAACGGCTTTCTTCATATTGTAGTCTGAATCCCATAAAGGGATAGTTTCCTTTTTGGAGTTATTGATATTATTTAAGCTTTAGTGTATGTTTTAGATTGGCAATTAAGGTAATAAAAAAAACTGTTTCTATATTGTGCTGGTACTTTTTTCCTTGAGTGCAAAGGTCTCAGGTTGAAATGATTCCAACCGAAAATAAGATTAAATTAAATTACTTAAAGAATAATGTAAGATATATAAGCACACCCTCGAGAGGCAAATTGTAGCTGTGCAAAAGCTGCTTTGGAGTTACTTGAAGTGTATTTACTTGCTTTCATCCACAAACACCTGAATGCCCCTATACCAGCCATTGTAAAGCCAGGAGGTAATCAGAAACCACTGTATTTATACTATCCTTCCTCATACAAAGCTGTCTAGGCCATTAAAAAAACATACAATGAATAGAAACAATGTATAAAAATAAACCCAGAGCTATAATTTTTAGAAAATGTTCAGCGCTGTAAAAAACGACAGAAAGTTTGACAGAATTTGAGCTCAGCCGTAAATAACCATATAGTACATCTCTTTAGGAAGACCCAGGATTAATGAAACAGGGCCAATACATGACTGACCTATCTAATTATTTTTGCCAATCTAGAAGAAAGTGGTTCAATGCAAATGAATGGAGCAGTTTGGCTCTGATAAATGACAATATACAGTATCCCAGCTTGTCTCAACTGAATCACAGTATTATTATGTTTTTTTGTTTGTTTTTGTTTTTTTCCCCCCTACACCAAAAATCTATTTGGATCTCCAGTGAACTACATGATGTAGGGGCTATACCAAATGACACTAATCAGAGTGATTTTTAATATTGTCGTTAATCATGATATCTCGTGTTCAAAATTTCAATATTTCTGACATCAGTAATCACAGAATATATGACGTTTTTCTCAACACTGAAAATAATAAACATTCAGGCCAAATTTATTTAAAAAAATGTTTTTACCAACTTTATTTTACATGTCTGAGTCACATTCTTTGTGCTACGTCTTCTGGATGCATTTCAGTTTTTAGTGAGATTGCACTTGATTTATTATTATATTTTAATTTTGTAGAATTCAACTGGATGAAATCTGGAGTTTTCTTCAAAATACTGATAAAAATGAGTCAACTCCCTATGAATGCTTTATGAAATACACTCCAAGTTGCTTTCCAGTCTATAATTGTTGTAATGTTCAGTGGGATTACATTTTTTTGAATATCCTCAATCGTGACTATTTACAATAATCTTCCTCCCATCCTTAATTTGGCATGCTTCCTCGACTGAGGTCACCCAGCTTCCTAAGTAACGCATAAACAAGGTACATCAATTGTAATTTTCCCTCCATAGCGACAGCTGTGAGCCAAGCCTTATTCTGAATGGGGGGCCTTGCGGTGCATGCTGCAAAAAAAAAAAAAGAAGAGAACATTTAATTTCAACTGCAATATGACAACCGTTACCTGTCAAGCAACAGCCAACAGCCCTTAACCAACAGCCTTGGAATTTTGTTTCTCAAACTATATTACAGTCCAGAGTCCATTTAGAGGAACATTGATTAGGTGGAGAACATTTCAGACGTTAGCAACCACAACCGCATTGAGAGCACAACAGGAAGTATCAGGGTGAGAACGAGATTCCATCGGTGGGAGGGGCCACATGCAAAGCCTATTGGGACAGCTACTGCACCATCTGCATAGACCTGCCCGCGCCACCAGCCAGCCCTTTCACCCAAATATAGCAGCTGTTACTCAGCAGAAGAAAATAAAACAGCTACACAGTCCACCTGAATGAAGCCTCTGTGAATCTAAACTGCTTACAATTTACACTGTAGCCCCTCCCCCCTTCCCCCATGTTTTTATTTCTTTGCTTCCTCCTCTGCATTTGAGATAAAAGCTCCTGGACTGCGTCATCCTACAGCAGGGGAAAGCAACCGTGGTCCTGGAGTGTCAGAAACAGCCCTGGTTTTTGCTCCAATCTTTTAATCAATCAGGTCTAATGGATGCAGGTGACCATGTGCTTGATATACTCAACATTTCACCATTCCTAATATTCAGGCTCATACTTTTAATCATCCATCAAACTCTTGGGAGCAAGCTCACATGGAACAAAAACCTGAAACGTCACCGGCAATCCAGGCCCATGGGTTGCCTACCCCAGTCCTACAGAAACCCTGCAACGCTTGGACGCCACCGTTTATAAGAGCAAACCACAAGAGAGGACCCCTGGGAGAGTGACGAGAGTATCCGGTTTTCCTCCCTAGCCTCTTTGCATCAGGTTTATTGCTCCTCGTCTCCTTGCCGAGTCGCAGCAGGCAAACAAAAGGGCTTGTAATATACGTACATATAATGCAACCTGGTCCTTATAGAGTTCCTTTATAGTAAGGGAGATTTAAAGAAGACTACGCCAATAAATAAACGCTTCAGAAGAGATGACAGACATTCACGGCTGTAACTTTAAATTGTATCTGCCCTTCTATATGAACGCAGATTTAGAAAAACGTATAAAAAACGTGTCAAACTCAGAGGAGGAGCATGTGGTGTAGGTGTGCATTCTCTCCATATTTAGTTCATTTTGGATATTTGGGGATTCTCAGACAGGAATACCTCTCAGGCAGGGAAATGCGGACTCTAGTACCAGTGGTACTGCAGGTACCAAATAGTGTCGTTTCTCAGAACAGGTCCAAACAAAGGGTTCAGCTGGGCAAAAACTGCGATCAGCCAGCTGTAGGCCAGAAAAAATCCATAAATCCATATTTAACATCAGCACTGGACCAAGGTCCCTCACAACATCCTGTATCACTGCAGCTGGGACGTGAATTCCCCTTTCTCCGTCGTTGCACGCGATGACGAATGCTTAAATTCGACTGAAAAATTCAGCACAATAGACGTGAAAAAAACACTTCCCCAGAAAAACAGATGGGCTGTGTTCCGAGTCAGACACTTCCATATTCAGTCCTCAATGAAAATTAGTTTGACCAGCATACCCCTGTGCAACGATACACAGCCAGCAACAATACAATATGTGTTTGTTCTGCATGTTTGTCTTATACGCCATGGTTTGCCGCAATCTCCTTGCTCTCTCGTAAACACAATGACCCAGCTGCACAGAGAAACCGGCTCCTGAACAGATTCAATATTTATTCATGTGTTGCTATATAAATAAATGATGTTCCCCGCGTAAAATGGCAGAACTCAGCTGTTTGTTTATGCAGTTTCCTAGATCCAAGAGCATGGCTGTACTGCGATCAGTCCAGCTGTCACACTTGGCAGGAGAGTGGCCCTAACAAATATCTCTGTCACAGGAATCTGTTTATAAGCACCAAAATTCTCACAACCCATTCAACATCCCATCAGAAATTCTGAAACAAACCCTGCCAGCTTATATGGACTCATAAAGGTTTCAGAAATGTGCATTCATCTAGCATTTCTTTTTAAGAACTATATGCATGCAATAAACAAAATAATTACATAAATCACACTTACTGTCATGTGACAATATGACAAAACACACATATATATATATATATATACACACACACACACACACACACACAAAAGGGCTTTTTTTTTTACAATAAACTAACCTGTCTGAATGAAACACATTATATGGCATTTACTGCCCCCTTCTGACGCAATACGGTAATGGCATGTTTCACAATTTTTTTCCAGGTTGTTTCTGTTATAAAATGAACATTCGTTTAGCAGATGTTATAATCAAGATTGACATACAATGTTAAAGAAACAGATACAGTAAGTGCATTCACACACTAATACCTATGGGCAATTTAGAGTCTCCAATTAGACTAACCTGCAAGTCTTTGGATTGTGGGAGAAAACCGGAGACACGGAGGAACTTTAACATAATAATAACAACAATTATAATAATATTAACAATAATATCAGTAATAATAATAACAATAATAAAAATATATATATAATAATTATTATTATTATTACCATCTTATTCTAGGCTGTATGTACTTCTACTGTATATTGATCAATGCAGTATTGAATGGGGAACATGTGTTTTCATAAGTTCCTCATGTATGCTGGGAAGCGTATTCATTTCAGTTGAGTGCACCTTCATTAATAAATGAGGGTAAAGATAACTAAACACGTCCAAAAATCAGGGGGGGAAACATTAGCAAAACACTCATCATTATTTACATCCCATGACTGTCAAAATAGTACATTATAATAGCTGGTATGATATACTTTTCTTGTGATGACAAGTTTTTAAAAACTTTAATAACAATATGTGCAAATATTTGTCTGTCAATACATTTTAAATGCATCTTTCTTTCCCTGTGATTATGCACATCATGACTGTCCTGCCTTTTCAACTAAACAAAAATACTACATTATACATGTATTGAAAATGAAACATTGGACATGTGGAATTCTCAACCCTGGGGGTTGTATACTTACAAAAGGTAGCAGCAGACAGCAGTTAACACATGCATGATAACCATAATCCTGTGGAGAAAAATACAAGGGCGTGATAATATTCAGGTATCATAGAAGATATAACAATAGTGAAATTATCTGGTCCCCTCAGACTAAATGCAAAGCGCTTTGTCCGTAACGTCCAGTACAAAATTTAAACACGTTAGTGCCCCCAACATGTTTCAAGCATAAAAGTTGTTAAATTGGCTAATAAGAGAGAGCCTCTTCAAGCAATATAAGCAAAACTAGAGCAGCAAAGGGAAGGGCGCAGGAAGAGTACACCCAGGTTAACAAAGAGGTGAAGAAAAGTATTAGAAAGGACAAAAGGGCCTACATAGACAACCTGGCCCAACAAGCAGAAACAGCGGCAGCACAGGGAAATATGAAAGACCTATACACAATCATCAAGAAGCTAGCAGGCAAGTTCCATCATCAGATAGACAAGCCAGTGAAGGACAAACAGGGAAACCCAATTTCAACCACTCAGGACCAGCGGAGAAGATGGGCCGAACACTTCAAAGAAGTCCTGAATCAACCTGCCCCATTAGAAAGACCAGACATACCACCAGCTGACACAGAATTACCAATAAACTGTGAGAAACCCAGCAAGGCAGAGATTAGAATGGCTATCAAGGCATTGAAGACAGGAAAAGCTGCAGGACCGGATGGAATACCAGCAGAGGCAATCAAGGCCGACCTAACAACCACCACTGACATGCTACACAGCCTCTTCACCAAAGTCTGGGAGGAAGGGAAAATACCGGAGAACTGGAGGGAGGGAGTTATCATCAAAATACCGAAAAAAGGAGACCTCACCAGCTGCAACAACTACAGGGGAATCATGCTCCTCTCTGTACCAGGCAAAGTCCTGAACAGAATTATATTGGAGAGAATGAAAACAGCAGTTGATCCCCTGCTCAGAGACCAGCAGGCAGGCTTCCGGAGTAACAGATCTTGTATTGACCAGATTGCCACTCTACGCATCATAGTAGAACAATCAATAGAGAATGAAACTCCCCCCTACACATCAACTCATTGACTATGAAAAAAAAATTCGAGTGTGTGTGAGAGAGAGAGACCTGTGGGAGCTAAATGCACTACCTATGTCCCGGAGAAGATCGAAGAAGTCCAGGTCCAGACCACCTACCAGGAATGATCTGCAGGGGTGTGCTGTGCTCATGCTGTGTCAGTTTTTTTTGTCTGGAGTCTGGAGTTCGGCAGGGATGTCTACTGTCCCCCCTCCCCCTTCTCCTCTCCTCGTTATCGACTGGATAATGAAGACCACCACAACAGGAAGGAAGAACGGGATACAGTGGAGCCTCTGGTCACAACTCGATGACCTTGACTTTGCGGACGATCTGGCCCTCCTGTCACACAGCCACAACCACATGCAGGACAAGACCACCCAGCTAACAACAACATCCCTTGGAGCAGGCCTCAGGATAAACAAGGAGAAGACGAAAATGATGAGGATTAACACCCCGACCACCACCCCTGTCACCATAGATGACAGACCCATCAAAGAAGTCGACTCCTTCACCTACCTTGGCAGCATCATCGATAAACAGGGTGGCACAGACGGCAATGTCACTGCCAGGGTAGGCAAAGCTAGAGCAGCCTTTATTATCCTGAAGAACATCTGGGCCTCAAAGGAAATAGCAACAACAACGAAGGTGCGCATCTTCAACTCCAACGTCAAAAGCGTCCTTCTCTATGGTTCAGAGACGTGGAGAATGACAATTAAGACGATACAGAAGATCCAGACATTTATAAACAGTGTCTGAGGCGCATCTTCGCGGAATCCGGACAAAACAAAATCACCAATAAGGAGCTGTGGCAGAGAGGGAGCCAGGAGCCAGTAGAGAGCCAGATTAAGAGAAGAAAGTGGGGTTGGATTGGACACACCTTGCACAAACCGGCAGCCACCATCACACGCCAGGCCCTGACTTGGAACCCCCAGGGGAAGCGGAACAGAGGAAGGCCCAAAAACAGCTGGAGGCGGGACACCGAGGCAGAGCTGAGAAGTCACGGCACTAGCTGAGGAGAGGCGGAGAAGATGGCCCAAAGCCGTGCTGGATGGAGAGGAGTCGTGGATGGCCTATGCTCCATTGGGAGTAATAGGCGCTAGTAGTAGTCTTCACGGCCTAAGTCAGAATACATCACAAAGAAATAAATATAAAAAAAATTTTAGGACAGGTAGAAATCTTAAATCAGTACAATGATTTTTTTGTGGGATAGCATCTTTGTGCAATCACGTGATGTGATAAAGAACTAAATAGGGGTAGCTACCATGCCAATTGTCGTCTTTATGCAATATGTAAGCCATGTTCTGTTTCACTAGATTTTTAACCATAAGTTAAATTTAATTTGCAACGGTCGACTATGTGGTTTGTTCATGAAATAATGTCATACAGTTTGGTAATGTTAATGATGCGAGCTTGCAACTTACCCTCGGTTTGGTCCTTTAGAAATAAACCATGGCACAATTCCTCCAATGATTCCCCAAAATAATGTAAATACAATCATATAAACGACAAAAGCACTTTCTGCCATTGTTCCCGTCTATTTAACGTGGGGATTATAGTTGTAAAGACGCTCCGACAGATGAGAACAGATTTCAAAGTAATTAAGCACAGATGAAAGTTCATTATGCCTGACATGTTGACACCAGGAAGAGGTCGTCACATGACACATGGCACAAAACTTGGGATAGATGACCTACATCATATTGTAACACTTGTACTTCTGTCCGTCACCGAATGAGATTAAACAAATGTCTATTTTTGTATCTGGTGCAAAATATTATGATAGTCACAATCTAAGAATTTACAAACAACGAACACATGCACCCTTACAAAAAACTACCATGGTTTTTACAGGTCATGGTAACCATGGTAAATGGCGGAAGTTAACCATCATTTTCATTTACCATGGTTTGTGATCATGGGGTTTTTTATGACCCTGTTTTTTTATTACCATGGTTTACTGCTATGGTTAACCATTACTATGGTTACCATAAGTAGTACCGTGGTTAAATACTGTATGGTTTAGTTCTAGAATACCATGATTACTATAGTAACCATGGTATTACCTGCCAGCTTTTGTGGGGTAGTGCTCAATGGTTTATTCCATCAATATTTATTATTATTATTATTATTATTATTATTATTATATATGCTTCTTGGCAGACACTTTTCCCCCCAATATATAGTCCCCTGGGATTTAATCCACAACCTTTGTGTTCTTAGCACAATGCTCTATCAACTGAGCCATAGAATTACCTGTCAATATCTGGAGTAAAACCTGGGACCAAGGGGACTATACATTCTGCCACACCTAAAACATTATAGTATACTCTTGAAAAAGGGTGTTGATTAACATGGCAAAACTGTTGCAAAGGTACACCTATTCTTTAGTTTTACTATGTAAACTGATGAAATCAGTACCCTATTTAATGCATTGGACCTTCTTTTTTCAGAAATGGTTTTGTACCATTTTATGAAATGCGCTGCTACACCATGCTTCAGAAAACTAAAAATAACGGTGAATTCTGTTTCAAGTTAAAACATTTTTTTCAACTTCTAAAGCTTTTCCTATCAACATCACCATCTTATTGTGAAAAAGTGCACAGAAAACATTCAAACTTCTGCTCGTGGGACAGTCACACTACTGTTAGTGACAAGAAGGATATATAAATAAATGGGCTTGTCTCATTTTTAAACATTTCCATTTATTTATATAATTATACACATGAACATTTTAATTGGAAATGGTAGTATCATAGTTAGTATAATAATAGGGGCGGCAGTGTAGTGTAATGGTTAAGGAACTGGCCTTGTAACCGAAAGGTTGCAGGTTCGATTCCCAGGTAGGATGCTGCCGTTGTACCCTTGAGCAAGGTACTTAACCTGCATTGCTTCTGTATAAATGGATAATATGTTAAAAATGCAGGAGCGTAAATAACTGTAATGTAATAGTATAATAACCATAGTTATTATAAAATACCAGAGTAAAACCATGGTCGTGTCATGGCTAAAAGTATAAAGTATGAAAGTATAAAAACCATAGTTACTATATAAAAAGTAAAGAAGTGAATAGTCATAGTAATTTTCATAAGGGTATGCTCCCATTGGCTAATTGATCAAAACTCATATATCCATGTGTCGACAAGTAACTGCTTATCCTGAGCTAAACCATTCTTCAGCCCTTTATATTTTATAATATAGTTTTTTTTATTTTTATATAGAATTAATCATGGAATTCAGTCCAAAATACCCCAAATTAAAGCCAATGGCACCTTGACGACAGCCATGACATTCTTGTAACATTTTCAGTACACGTGCATCTTTCAAGTTGAGGAGCACAACATTGTTGAAAGGGTAACAGCCAGAACTGGACAGGATCAGCTTGGGTTGGCTGCTCTTCTGTTGCCAGGAACAGCCGAAATGGCCTGCATCACATTCCGCAGGATTCGAGACCCCTGTGAGCATTCGAGACCCCTGTGAGCATTCCAGACCCCTGTGAGTATTTCAGACCCCTGTGAGCATTTCAGACCCCTGTGAGCATTTCAGACCCCTGTGAGCATTCCAGACCCCTGTGAGTATTCCAGACCCCTGTGAGCATTCCAGACCCCTGTGAGCATTTCAGACCCCTGTGAGCATTTCAGACCGCTGTGAGCATTCCAGACCCCTGTGAGCATTTCAGACCCCTGTGAGCATTTCAGACCCCTGTGAGCATTCCAGACCCCTGTGAGCATTCCAGACCCCTGTGAGCATTTCAGACCCCTGTGAGCATTTCAGACCCCTGTGAGCATTCCAGACCCCTGTGAGCATTTCAGACCCCTGTGAGCATTTCAGACCCCTGTGAGCATTTCAGACCCCTGTGAGCATTTCAGACCCCTGTGAGCATTTCCATTCAGGGACAAGACTCAGGACTGGAGCCCATACTCTTACTACCCACACAGCTAGTAAAAGGACCAAATCATACTGGTGTTTATGATGAGTTTCCTGGCATTTGGAACTGCGATGAGCCATTTATACCCCAAAACCAGTGTGTTTTTTGTGTGCAACTGCTCAGTAATGTTTCTGGCCCAAAATGCACACAAGCAATATATTTAATATATTATCAGCAATTACACCTAAAAAGTTTGGGTACCTTTTTATAACAATACCACCTCACTATTCACAAGACAGAAAGATCAGTGGATTTGACATGGAACATTATCTTTGATGCATCAGCCGTTCCCTGTGTATTGTACAAGTCTATTCAGCAAGTAATAAAGTTTTGGAATTTTTTTTGTCTTTTATAATCGCGAGCAAAAGGTGCGGTTTTTACTCCTGAACTTTTTCTATGGTCTTTTCTTTATATATTTTTTTTTACTTCTTGCCATCCTGGCAAGATTTTGCTTTGCTTTCCAAGTTCTTCTTGCTGTCTTTGTCGAGCTTTAGCCTGGTGATCACAACCTGCAGGAAAATGAAAGCCTTTCAAACTCATCGAACCACAGCAAAGCTTATAAGTGCGGCTGATCAATCGTCCACACAAGAATACGGGTGCAATGGACCTTTTTTTCTGAGAACCAGAGAACATGGACAAATAGACTGTGAAATATTGTTTCACCTTCATTAGCCTTAAGGGGGCACTGCACCTCCCAAAACCCAACACAAGCACACACTCTAGTACATCGTTAGTGTTGTCGTTCATTCCAGTAACACAACTTAAATAGATTGAGTTTGGAACTTAAAAGTAATGTACTTATGTACTATGGATTATATTATTCCTAACATAGTCCTACAATCAGCAATAACCACTAACACACACACACACACACACATAAACGTGCAAATTCTTGTGTTCAGGGCCATGGACAAAAATTTAATAGGCCAAAAGTTACACAATAAACAATGTAATCATGCTATCAGACGCAAACATGCTTTCCGTTTTCCATGACGATCTCCATTAGTGGTCCTACAGGTCAGGAGTTCCCTTATCAGAAAGTCATGCAGAAGTTCCTCTCTCCACCACACACAAAATCAATAACATGACCAATGATTGGTCATGGTATTTGTTTTGCACCAATCATTGGTTGTGTTATTAGTTTAGCATGTGCTAAAAGGTTTTTTATTTTTTACTAAGGTCTTAGTAAATCAGGCCCTAAATGTTTTAATGTCAGGCAAGAATTACCTTGCCGGGGTGGATAACGACACGGACAGTGGTGCCATTGGCCTTCTCACGTTGCACTCGCTCAATTAGGTGACATACTTTTTCCTGTATACCTGAACAACCTCACCAATCTGCCGACCTTTGTAGTGTCCCCGGACAACCTGCAGACCAAAGCATTGGCCTTTTAAGCAGGGCCAGGGGTGCATGCGCAACAGGATAGATCTGCTTGATTTGCTTGCTGAGATAAAGATCAAGGTCCCCAGCCAAGGGAATTAATAATACTCTTATTTAAACTCCGGGAAAGTGATGTTACCTTCGGTACCAATTGCTCACATGCTTGCTCACAAACGTCTCTGAAATTCACTACATTTTTCCAGTTACATGTACAGGCACAAGCAGTAGATTGGTTATTACAGCAGAGGAAATGCAGGGTCATAGTTAGCAAATACAACTTGTTACTGGAAAGTTACATGTTTGTATACTGGGCAGACACTCCATTGAGAAAGTGAATTCACTAAAAGCTGGTCTACTCTTGTTCATAAGCAAAAATAAAAAAAATTTTAATTAACTAAAATTAAATACAAAAAATGCTGTGTACGACGAGTGTCTGCTACCCAAACTATAGACCAAATGACCCATAAGGTTTTGGTTTAGGGAGGAGTGGTCAGAGTGTTGTACATAAACTTCTTAATGTTTGCGAATGGGCACTGATTGTACGTTATAGGTTTACCTCTGCCAAAGATATTTGGACAGTGGGGAGGACATGATCTTTCTATGAATGTGAGAAGGGGAATCAGAGTGCCTCTTGCAGTTCTTGCGACAGGATGACGCAAACTGATTCAGCTTCATGGTGGCTGTGTTGAAAGGGGAGACACAGCTTGCTAAGTCAGACCAACCATAACAGGGCAGTAAGTGTTAGCTACCAGGAGGAAACACTTGGGACATGCTTGGACAACACTCTAGACCAGCATCGGTTCGAAGCTGGTTAACGCCGGTCCGAGCCAGAAAGTACTGGTTTTATGCTGGTCAAACTGATATTGAAAATAGGTGTGTGCTGGTAGACCAGCTTAGTCAATCTGGTAATGTGATAGCCATGCTATACCTACTGGTCCCAGCATGCTGGTCACCAAAATAACCACCTACACCAGGGGGTTTCAACCTTTTCTGATACAGGGACCCCGAACATATGTTTAAAAGGGTTCAATTTTCCCAAATCTATATATAGTCATTGCATATCAATAGCACATTCAAGTACCCCCACAGGTTCACGGACCCCCTGTTGGAAACCCAAGACCTACATTGATCTATGCTGATTTCCAACAGGGAAGGTTTTAGTGGCCAATTTACCATGTCCTTTTCTGCACTAAACTGAGGTCGGTTACTCCATTCAAATATTATAACAATAACATTTTACCCATATAAAGTTCTTTATCTAACGTTAGTCACCCAGCAAACTAAAGTACAGAGTGCAACCAACGACGCTTTTATTATGTGAATAATTGTTAACCAACGAACCACCTAGTCTATCAATGTTAGTCACCATTATGTTAGTAACGTGCATTGTGGCACTACCAGATCTTACCCAAATGAAAACGACAATCGTCATTGAAAAAGAAAAAGAATGACTACTTCTGCTTTTAGCCAGCATCCTTTCCCCACGAGATTTTGCCTCTGAGTTCGCACAAAGCAGGTTACGTGCAAGTGAAGATTTATGTATAACTCAAATAAAATTTATATAGTGATTTTTATTACACCAACTGAGTTTTCTTTGCAATCCAGTGAACAACAGATTGTTACAGCAATTTATATTTATATAATATAACTTGTGGAATTTAACACATTTACCTTTTGTCACCACATCATTCTCCTACACTGGGCTTGTCAGCAACTTATCAGACAGAAGATACACTGAATATTCTGTATTATGTTTAATCAATTCCTGATAATTAAATTAGTATGTGTACACCAGGAGCAAATTCAGTGTCAAATCTTACCAGGTGTACTATGGTGTATACATTGGAAAGAAAACTGTAGTTTAGATGGTAAGTACATGTCCAGCTCACTATTATCAGGAAAGAAATGATGCAGCATGATGCAATTAAGAAAAAGAAAACACAAAGAAAAATGGCTCAGCCACTATAGCACTGAAGTGTGCTTGACACAG
The DNA here is from genome assembly GCA_022702515.1 of Ilyophis sp. 1 JC-2022. Classification (NCBI taxonomy): domain Eukaryota; kingdom Metazoa; phylum Chordata; class Actinopteri; order Anguilliformes; family Synaphobranchidae; genus Ilyophis; species Ilyophis sp. 1 JC-2022. The sequence goes on from CM040401.1 coordinate 30,112,535, forward strand.
AACAAGCAAAAACTGAAGATGGCTGCAGTATAGGCTTGCCAGAGCATCACCAGGGAAGATACCAAGCATCTGGTGATATCTATGGGCCGCAGACTTCAGGCAGTCAATGATTGCAAAGAAATATATTTTCAACCAGATATTAAATATGATGTCTTTATTTAAGCTTATATTAATATGTCCTAACTTGGTCCCCTAAAATATATTAAAAGGGCTACAATTGCTACATGTTTCACCCAATATTGATGTAAACACCCTCAAATTAAAGCTGAAAGTCTGCACTTTAACCTCATTGTCACAGTTCCATTTCAAATCCAATCTGCTGGAGTACAGAGCCAAAAAAACAAAAGATGTGTCATTGTCCAAATACTTTGTTAGAAATGATGAGGAAGAAAAATCTAAATTGGGAAACATAATGTTCTTTAATGTCTTAAAGATGAACATATTCATGTTCAATTTTGAGCATCTGTGGCCTCATTTCTGGTTGATGTCCTCGTGTATTTATACAAATGTAAAGTGCAATTCTAAATAAATAAATAAACAAACGAATAAAAAATATATTAAATATTCTTACATATGGACTACATTTAATTTGCTTTATTAATGAACATAATGTCATGACATGCTGTGAAACAGCCTATTCAATGTCACAAATTGAGGTTTGTTTCAAACAGCAGATTTTGATGCCTCAATTAGATTTTTCATCTAAGAACAATTACTTACACATTTTCTCAAGGCATTATCAACAGTTAAAACATTTTGATACCATCAGGTACAAAACGATCCGGAACAAATCTACTAAATTTATTTTTCTCATGGAGAATTAAAGAAGCATTGTGCCAGCATCAGTACAACTAGCATTATTCAAAACCAGTGCAAAAAACATCTGAGCTTAAATATTTCTTCAAAATAAATAAATGTCCTCTCAAAATACATTTGTAAAATAAATGCTGATGGGTCAGAATGCATCTCCTTTCCTGCTTGAGATACTGTTACATTTTTATCAGACACAACAATAAGACACAGAGCACTTCCTCATAGCAATTTTCTGCAGAGACAGCTTGAACATATTTTATGTGGTTCGTTTTTAACCTCGCAGTGAACTGAAAAAAAAAAATTACAGTTTAAACTGGAAATTTATTTGCCACTTCTGTTAAAAAATAGGAACTTCATTACATTAAGCAGATGTCAACACAACCTAAAGGACTGACGATGAGGGAGGATTGTTGTAAACGCAACACTGAAGAGAAAAGAATAAGCAATAAAGCCTCCTCAAAAATGTTGTATTTGCAGGCAACCTCCAGCCAGGCACCACAGACACAGCCCATTAGTGATGCCCCTTAACCCTTATTTACCCAGAATTCCTCGCTGCCAGGGTTACAGCTCAGTCTTGATCTTGTGCATCAGGTCCTTCTGGTCGATCATCTCCAGCTGCCGGCTCCAGCGGTGGTAGGCCAGCAGCGCGATGTTCTTGGCTGCCACTGAACTCATCTCCATGGCGCTGCCAGCCCACTCTATTCCATTGAGGTAGTACAGGCTGTCGTGCAGCACAATCGGCGGCAGCCCTTGAGCGCTCCCGTAGTGGGGGTACGCCTGCCAGTCCGTCACCTGCACCGAGTAGTATGACTTGAAGATGGTCTTCAGTTCAGGTTTGCCCAGGGGCTGCTGAGAGAACACCTTGTAGACCCCCGCCTCCTGCGCCTGCTTGCGGCGGAAGCTGGTGCTCACGTTGACGGGGCAGACGCAGCCCACGCTGTTGAAGAACAGCTCCGAGTTGTCAGTGGTGAGCACGCTGGCAAATGGGAAGAGCTTGGGGTCCGGGAAGCCGAAGTAGGAGCAGTTCAGGTAGCCGTGGACGATGGACGCCACCGTGTGGTGGTAGGAGCCCCCGACGGCAGGCAGCTCCGGCTCGAAACCCTGGAAAGAAATGGCCGGCCCGACGCTGTCCTGCAAGGGCGTGGCCACCACCACAATGTCATAGAGCTCCCATCCCTTTTCCATTGGACCTTCGTAGTTGAGCTGATACTGGCTGTTTTCTCCTGCAGTAGATTAACACAACATTGTGCTATTGGACAACATAAAAAAAGATCTTCAGCACAGATACCAAGATATGTAAACCCAAAGTTATTCCAATTTAATCACAACATGTGCTCGCGTGAAAGAGTGCAAAAAAGAAACGGTGACGGTCAACAATGACCTAATGAAATAATGAAACCATTTACCTGTGGTGTGGGGTGATATGGTGGTGACTTGTGCCTGGATCAGGTTGGCCTTTGCCAGTTTAAGCAGCCCAAGGCATACCAGCTTGTTGCCCCCTTCTACTGCCCACAGGTTGGCCTGAGCACCTGCTAGCGATACAGCACCTATTGCAGAGTAGACCAGGTGCATCAAAAAGTTCACAAACCAGCATTACAAAAAGAGCCTTGTATTGTTCAAGAACATTGAACAATAGAAGGCTGTGTGTATGTTTTTTTTATAACATATTATTCTAAACTTTTTTCAGTCTGCCTGTAGAGCCGAGTGCACAGCTAAACATACACAAACGTAATTTTTCACACGGCATGAAAAGAAATATGACTGCTGTCATATGTAATCAGTCACCATAGTGGTTTGGGATTTACATTTGTTAAGGGAAAGCTGCAGGATCAGTTCCTGGCTGGTGCACTGCTCTTACACTACCGTTCAAAAGTTTTAGTACACCCACAATTTTCAAGCAACCAGAGATAAAAAAATATAAAAATAAAAATAAATAAATACCTTTTATTTTACAAAAAAAAACAACAACAACTAATTCAATAAAATAGCCACTGTGTGGCATTTGCAGTAATAACTGCTGAGCATATTCGTATAATTTTTTTCTACAAGGGCAATAGATCAAAAAGCTACAGCAATGATGTGCATACCACTTCCTATCCTTCCAGACCCTACCTACGAAGGCGGGAATGCTGATGTTCTGGCCGTAGTTGACCCTCATGATGGGGGCGATGACCTCGTCAATGAAACGCTGGGACACCCCCAGCTCCAGCAGCGACTCCGACAGGGAGCGGCGGGTCATGTTGAGAAACCCAGAGCCCCCCAGTGAACTCAGCAGCTCCTCAACTGAGCTGAAGGCATAACCATGGGCCTGGTACTTATAAATCCTGAAAATAAAAAACCATGGAAAGAGGTAGCATTGTGTATTATTTACTTGTCCATCTTGCCTACCTCCTGACCTATAGATTAACACCGCATCCTGTTCTATTGTCCCTCACTACCTTGCACCCTTTAAGACCGGTTTTTCCATATTGACGCACCTCATAAACTTCTCCATGATCTCTTCAACCCACATCTGTAGGCGGATAAAACTGATGCCATAGTGCCACCAAAGGCGGAAGAGGTCCAGAAGATACCAGTCCGTCTCCTCCAGGATGAATTCCTCCCCATTAAACACGGCAGTCTTTCCTGCCACGCTCCTGCGGTGCTTCAAGCCTGCAGAGAGAGGGGGGCAGCGGTGGTTGTAGATTATTGCTATGGGCTTGTTTACAAAATATGCATCTGCTAAGATTAGCAACGACTCCCTCAACTCCCCCGTCTTTGCTGAGCACAACCCTATACATGGACCCACCCAACTGCTTTACAAAGTCTTGCATGTGCAGGTTGAGAGAGTGGATGATGGAGCCTCCGGACTCGTATTCCTGGTGGTTTACGGTTACCGTTGCCAGTCGTCCCCCGACCGTGCCCTTTTCGAATACATCAATGCGCACCTCCGGTCCGAAGTGCTGGCGTAGAAAATGTGCTGTCGCAGTTCCGCCAATTCCTGCTCCGATGATGGCTGTGAACAAAAGTAATTAATGGAGGGACAGCCCACAGCATGACTCTCGGCTAACACTAATTAGCTAGCCACAGTCCCATATAACTACACTGCACTGGCCATACTGGCTAAATGTTCAGTATTATTATTATAAGGCGCAGGAAACTAGCTCGCTAACATGCACATTCTCATGTAACGTTGTTCGTGTAACTAGCAATCTCACTATGTTGTCATTCAACAAAAAACAATAAGCTTGCCAAAGCGTTCGGGGGTTGGTTAACCAGCTACCTATCTATCTAGCAATAAGATTGTTGGAGACATTTGGTTAGCGGGTTAACGTTACTGCAACGTTAAATCTATTATAGCCCACAACAATCCGCAAGCTACGTAGCAACCAACATTGCATAGGCTATGTGCACAAATGTTACATTAAAGGTGACATGCATGCCCCACTAGCTAACACAAACGATGGCAATGCCGGTTACTTGGTTTCGGTCAAATATATGCACCCATTCGTTATGGACAGAAGTTACCTATTTTAGACGGGGGTGGCCCGTCCCGTTGTGCAGAATCGGCATCTCCGAGCACAGACAGGGATGATACCAATGCCAGAATACATCGCAACAGCAGAGATCGGGGCATCGTGAAGAAGTTGACCATCAAAACATCAGCAATGCAGGCGGTCTTTTTGGTTATTATCCAGCAACGGAACCGCGTGATCCATCATGCATGTTTTTGCACCAATTAAATTAAAAAGAAAAGATCCCGTTCCGGAGGGCTATTGTGTGACATCAGAGGCCAAGATGGTGGAGTTTTTAAAGATGTCTTACTCAATTACTTTGCGTCGCTCGAGTCATTGGATGACTGACGAATCGCGGTTGAAATAAGTACTCGAAATAAAGTGCTCACTGCGATGCAAAATGACCGCGATGCAAAAACGATTGGGCGCTGGTCATAGTGATAAAACTCTTAATGTTAACATAAAAAATGTCTTTGAAAAAGGAAAAGTATATTCTTTCTTCCACTTTACACACAGTGAGCACTATAATTAATTGGACAGTGACACGTTGTTTGTTATTTTGGTTCTGTACTCTAGCACTTTGAGTTTGAAAGGATACAATGACAATGAGGTTGAAGTGCAGACTGTCAGCTTTAATTTGAGGGTATTTCCATCCATATCGGATGAACCGTTTAGAAATTTCTGAACCCTTTGTACATAGTCCACCCCTCATTTTCAGGCATCAAAAATATTGGACAGTTTAACATAATGTAGAATAAAGTAATCATATTTCATAGGCTCGTTTGATACCTCAGACCCTTGATGACTTACAGCCATTTTGCAAACCATGTATTCCATACTGTTCCAGCATAATTGTCCCCACCAAAACGAAGTTGTGGAGGGGGACTCTAATTTGCTCCCGTGTGTACGCGTCTGTTTGTCTGTCTGTCTTTGTGTGTCACACATGTATGTACCTGAGCCCACAACTAGAGAGTCGCTATTACAATGCATTTCCCCATAGCCAAGTACATTTTGCTTTGTACATACAAAACTATGCTTGATGTCTCCGCATAGTCTCTGGCATTTGTACTCAGCAGACCGTCAACTTTCTAAATCCACAGAGTTCAGAGCTTAAGGTGTTTGGTAGCTGTTTGTGGAAAATGTACAATGTACATGCATTTTCCCATTAAAGGTATACTATGTAGTTTCAGAACACCAGATGGGGATATAGAGCACGTAGGAGATCACGGTCACTCTGATCAAGCTGTCCTCTTCCCCCATAGATATACAGGTGCAGCTCAAAAAATTTGAATATCGTGAAAAAGTTCAATATTTTTTGTCACTCATGTCAGAAAGTGAAACTCATATATTATATCGATTCATTACACATAGAGTGAAATATTTCAAGCCTTTATTTCTTGTAATTTTGATGATTATGGCTTACAGCTAATGAAAACCCAAATTCAAGTTTTTATAGGATGAAAGAGGAACAGGTACTGTTTTTTCCAAGTCGGCCCGGAATGCAGAAATTACATGGCATTTGGATAATTTCAAACAGTAATAGAAGAGATGGTTAATGGTTCCTCAGTGGGAATATCGCAGTCTGCATTTAGCCGTGTCCAACTGTAGTCGTAACGTTACTGGTTTTCAGGTAAGCTGTCACTTGAAGTAAATATACATAAAATAGCTATTTTGTTAATTCTGTGACATTTAATACAGTAGCTGGCTAATAGGCACGACCGGATGTGCCATTAATAACGTTAACGTTATACGTCAGGACACCGACTCATTTACAGTAACGTTAGGCTACATTAGCTAGCTAGCTAAGTTAGCTACTTTTTTATATTAGCTAGGTAACGTTATAACTTAACCAAGTTTCTCTGTTCCTTGTTCTCTCCTTTCTGTGCTGGAGTTATTTTAAGAGCTTGATGACATCAACATATCCAGCCTAATAAACTTTTAACTTGAATCTTGTCTCTTCAGTTATACCCACACACAATTGTACCCATTTTTGGTGGTCAAACATATTGTTTTTCATTGTCTTCTCCTTATATTCCCATCAAATTTGATGTTTATTACATATTAATTTGGTTAGTGAAATTTCATTGTTATGGTCATGGATAGTGAAGTATTTGCAGTCTAAAAGATTCGACCTAATGTTGAATGAATAAATGTTAGTTAGTTAACAGAGGCTAATCTGTAACGTTAGCTACATCTATTCTCACACACATGTTAATGTGATGTTTATATAAGACAAAGATTTTCTGGTTTCCCTCGAATTGTCCACCATAAATATGCTAATTAATTAAATAGAGGTGGCCATCAGGTGTATTGTGATACAAACGTTCAAGAGAAATGGTAATGTCTAAGTTAGTTGTAAAAACGAAAAATACAAACATACTGGTTATGCTAGCCAGCTCGTGTTCCCAAATAAACTTTAAGCTTGTTTGATTGCCGTTATTTGAGTGCCAAATACGCTCCCAACTGAATGAGAGTAGTTATAATCGTTATAATTCACAACATAGATCAGATGTCAACAACTGTAGGCTACATGATAACGACATGCACATGGGTGGGGGACGACAGGTTTACTGTGCACTTGTTTACAGCTAAATATGGTCCCACCCACCAATTCCCATAGAGATCCATTCAAATGCAGAGAAGTTATAGTATCGCTTAGAAGAGTACCAGAAAATAAGATATCAAAAGTCTTTTGATGTTGTTGGGTCACAGACATCAGGAAGCCATGGCATGCAAAGGATATGCGACCAAATATTATAAATATTTAAATGATTACTTTATTCTACATTATGTTAAACTGTCCAATATTTTTTGATGCCCGAAAATGAGGGGGACTATGTACTAAAGGTTCGATAATTAAGCCGCCGCGGTGGTACAACGGTAAGAGCGTTGACTTTCAGTCAGCGCAGTTGTACTCCGAGGATCGGGGTTCGCGCCCCGGTCCTGCCATAGCCGAGCGTGGCCGGTGCCCTGTGGAAGCGCCCTGTAGAGGATGTGGCGCCCTCCTTCCTACTACTAGTACCGGTTGGCGGGGTTGTGTAGCAGTGGTTCTCAAGCGGTTGCTACATGGGGGGGGAATTTAATTAGAATAGGGGTTCAATTGGCTACCAAATTGGGAGAAAAAGGGAAAAATCTGAAACATTTTTTTTTTTTTTTTTTAAAAGGTTCGATAATTTCGAAATGGTTCATCCAATATGGATGAAAATACCCTCAAATTAAAGCTGATAGTCTGCACTTCAACTTCATTGCCATTGTATCCTTTCAAACACCAAGTGCTAGAGTACAGAACCAAAATAACAAAAAATGTGTCACTGTCCAATGAATTATGGTGCTCACTGTAGATGTTACATAGTGATATTTAATTGAAATTGTTAGGTTACATGAATGCAATTCTTGTAAAATAATGTAGGTCATGTATGATCCTGCTGCGGTGCAGGCTATAATCAGTTGATAGCTACAGTACAGGGTCGTAAACGAGACATTTCTCCTTTTGTGTTTTACTATAATACTTGAGTTGTGAATTTACTTAATATATTTTAAATAAGTAGCCTATTCTCTCTGCCCTCTTGTATGATAAGATACATTATTATATTGGTGAAAGAGGAAGTTCCAGTTTAAAATTGGCACAAAAACACAGCAGTTGTTAAAAAAAGCATTTCTTAGAAAAGCATTTCTTGACATGATTTGACACACAAAAAGTTGTTACTGTGTCATTTAAATAATCAGCGTTGTTCCCAAAGGAGAACTATTCTCTCTAGTAGGCTACAACCAGTTTGGCCTCATTCAAAACTGTCCAATTCAATGTTGAACACATATCGCATTTTTTTACGAGTGCATTTTTTGGGTTTAGACAAAAGTTTGAGTAAATTGACATGTTCATGTATCCTCTATACATCCCCACTCCTCCCCAACCCCCTTTCTATACATCTAACACGTCTACCTTTTTCAATCAGCTCTTTTGCATGACAACACAAACAAGCCGCAGTTCAGAGTGCAGTTTCCTTTTTGGGTCATGTTCCAGCATAGTCACACCGAAAGGCAACGCATGTGTTCATATTTGTTCATGTCGTCTTCCACATGACTGAAAGTCACAAGTCCCTTGATGTGGCCATGCCTCCAGTCATGTGAGGTCAGGAGGCTGAGGCTGGCACGGCTCACTGCAGGGAGCAGTCCGTATAGGAGCAGACCGCATGCGGGACTCCTCCGAGCGCTCTCCCCGGCTCTCTGTCCGTCTGCTGTCTCATGGAACAGGTGGAAGCCAATGGACATTCTGGTGGTAAGCATGATCAATGACAAAAAGACATTCACCATCACAAATATTATATTACTATTATGTGTCTACCTAGCTCTCTATCTCTTTCTCTCTCTATCTCTCTCTCTCTCTCACACACACACCCACACACACAGACAGAGACAGAGAATGAGAAGCACCCACTATATAGTACATGAAGGAGTTCTTAAAGCAGGAAGTTAATCTTCATTTCCCTTTAAAGGAATGATAACCATCTGGAGCATTATATCATTTTTTCAGAGAGATGTTGATGGTTGAAGTTTGTATACTCATCACATGTCTTAGGGTAACTATCTTGAAAATACCTGGTGGAACAAAGTTTGCAGCTCACGTGAGTAATGGACTGAATTAATAACTTACACACAGGGTCACATGCTCATAGGTGCATGCTCATAGAGAAAACGTGAAGTGAAGCCATAAAAGTTCACTACAGGGGATATTCTCAGGTATTGTGCAAAGGCTGTTTTGCAACCCAAGTGTTTTTGTCTAGTTTTCTGAAAGTTTTTTTTGCTATCAGGGGATTTTAAAGTAGGTTACTTATTTAGTACAGACTTACAATCAAAAGTGCAAGTCACAGAGTCAATTGAGACCTAATGGATTTATGTTGAGCAAAAGGTGCTCTTTCACTTCCTGGTGGTCCGTTTGGGCCTGTAAAGTATTATTTCACACACACACACACACACACACGCACAAGTGATGGAATGGACAAATACAAGTTTGACACCAGTTTAAGGGCATGCAGGTCTGTGTCTGTGAGCTAGAAGTTGTGTAGGTGGATTCAAACACAGCTGGTTTGTAATCTTTTGTATCTTTGGGGTTTGGAGCCTGTGTTGACAGAATTAAAAGACTGTGCTGTAAAATGGCCTTACACCTTCTCCGACAATAAAAGAGATGAGGCTATGGAACATCTTTGAAATACCGTATATTTTCCTTTAAAGAGAAAAGAGATGTATTTCAAGACAGAGCTTGCAAAAAGAACAACCTAATATCATGGAAAAAAAAAAAAAGCTACAACAAAAAAAAAAAATAGGTTCATAAAAAATACAAAAAAAAAACGTTAAAACATTTACATATGACATCGTAATGAAAAGGTTCGGTAAGGGAGATTGAATGCTTGAAAAGCAGCCGAGTTTATCAGTCATTTGATGAAGAGGTTCTGGATTTCCCCGGCACAGCCCACGGAATTTACAGAACGGAAGCGATGTATCGAATACTTAACCAACATTTCCTCCTGCCCAAGCGGCTGTCCTTTTGTCAAATCTGCTGGGTTGCGCACTTTTTAAATTACCATAAAAGTACAAATTGCTATTTAAATTCAGTATCGTCGTAATACGCATTGCAAATATATAGATAGATTTTGTTGCACAATAAGATGCATTGTCACGATCCCAGTTGTGCAAATAAGCCGACTCTCACTAGTCAAAGGGATAAGACAGGGACTTTCCATAGCTAAATGAGTACCTTGTTTGTTAAATGGAATATACGTCTATGCAAATCAGTGGTAATCAGTTCCTATATATACGCGAATGAGATCAAACCATGAAGCAGTGCAATATCAAGTGGAGGCGGAATGTGTTGATTTTCCTGGCACGTACTATTTAGCAGAATGAATCTACAGCGTTGCCGCCAGAGTTGAGGTAGGCTACGGCACCAGAATGACTCACTGCAATGACTCCTCATAAATCTCATTGGTTTAACAGCGGAAGAAACAAGGAAGAAAATTAAAGAAAAACTGAAGCTATGAAAAGTGTTACGAACGAAAAAAGAGCCAATAACGACACTGAAGTTTCGGTGAGTAGGCTACCCTATGCTGCATTGTCAAATTATTAGCCTAAACCTGTGGGAATGTAGCCTGTTTGCTGTTTATGAACCATCAAATGAAAAATAACTGCCATTTTTTTCTTACAAAGTGTGTTTTATAAGCGCCGTAAAAATATTTGTTTGTTGAGATTCATGGCGTTAATACATGTGTAATCAAACTAAAATGTGTTTTGACTGTCGATATTGCAAACTTCCAGTTGTAATTACCCTGGGCCTGGATCAGAATGGATACCTTTGCATGACTGTATACTTAGGCTTCAGTGAGGAAGGCTCATGAAAGAAAATGAGGAAGTCCTAACGGTAGTCCGAACTGCTTAATGTATTTTTCTACATTATCTAAATTTCTACATTCATATAAAAATACATTTTTATATTCTCTCTCTCTCTCTCTCTCTCTCTCTCTCTCTCTCTATTCAATTCAGTTTGCTTTATTGGCATGACATACACACTGTGCAGTAAATATTGCCAAAGCAGTATATAGTAAGACGAATAATAATAAAATAAAAAACTTTTATTAAAAAAAAGAAGTATTTCTCTCTCAAATTAAAATCATTTAGTTAATGTTTTCAATCAACAGTAGGTTAGTAATCCCCAACTGCTTGAAACATACGAGAAGTTAATGTGTGCTTTAACAGTGGCCTGATTACTCAAATATAACTGCATATAACATAACATTAACTTATATAAATAGCATATATAAATAAAACTATTTATAGTATTATATAAATAAGCCATATGAGAAATATGAAAAGCTAGATTTTGTCAGGAGACAATCACTTGATTTTAGCTGAAGTTTTTGTTTTTATTCACTGATAATTAAAAATACAAATTGAAACGGTCATACTTTAATTTTAATTAACTTATTATTATATTATTAATATTATATTGTAGTGTTTATATGAGAACACTAAACACAGCAATAATACAAAAATGACTTTGCTTACCTTTACGACTACTACTATTGATAATAATAATAATAATAATAATAATAAATTAACTGTATTTTACTTTCAAAAGTAAAAAATAATACTGCTTTTCAAATAAATAACAATTCTAGTAGTCAATACTAGTATTGTTACAATACTTTATTACCATGACCACAACCCGCTACTACTATATGCCGTTATACTGCTGGTGATTTTTCATGGTAATTGTGTATTTATAATTTTTAAAAAACCAAAAACTGATCACTAAAGCGTATCACAAATTTTGATATGTTTCACTGCCAGTGAGATACCGGCCTGATACACTTTAGCTGTGCCGATTAATTTCCACTCTGCTGTGCTTGTAAAATCACACGGAATCCTCTTTTTTAAGTGCACAGGTCTTCATCATGCTTAAACGATCTGAGCTTCTGTGTTGAGGTGTGCTGATAGTGCTGAAGGGTCATTTGTTATGTGCATATGCAGGTTTACAAAAGCAGCCAAGTAGAAGATGTGATTTAGCAGTGTCTTCAGTGGAGTTGTGGACAGTAATTAGAATAACAGACTATATAAATGCCCTATTTTGGCAGTATTTACGGAGACGTGGAGTCTATGAAAAGATGAAATGAAACTGAACAGAATTAGTATACTTCTCATAATTCTTAGATTAATAATTCCAAATTTCCCTATTACCATGGAATTAGTACCAAATTTTTTTCTATTTAAGAAAACAGTGCTGTGTATATACAGTGCCCTCTACTATTATTGGCACCGTTGGTAAAGATGAGTAAAAAGGTTATAAAAAATCCAACCTTTAATTGAAGTAAATTTATTATGAGAAAAAAAATCCCTTTATAAACAAAATCACATGTGCCACAATATTGGCACCCCTGAATTTATATATAAAATAAAGTAATAATTTTAAATATTTGGTCGCATATCCTGTGCATGCCATGACTTCCTGATGTCTGTGACCCAACAACATCAAAAGACTCTTGATATCTTATTTTCTGGTACTCATACAAGCGATACTATAACTTCTTTGCATTTGAATGGATCTCTATGGGAATTGGGGGGTGGGACTAGATTTAGCTGTAAATTATGCTGGAACAGTATGGAATACATGGTTGGTAAAATGGCTCCAAGTCATCAAGGTCTGAGGTATCAAACGAGCCTCAAACCATCACTCTGCTGCCAGATATGCAGTTGATCACTTTAAGGGTTATTTCTCCTGACAAATGTTTCTCCTGGTTGTTTCTTCTTGTTTCTCTTGACACATTTTCCTATTGAACTTTATGGAAAAATACGTCAGGAGAAGAAACTCTTCAAGTTATCCATCCATATCTACTGTATCTCTGGCAGCAGAGTGATGGTTTCAGACTTGTTTGATACACCAGACCATTGATGACTTACAGCCATTTTGCCAACCATGTGTTCCATACTGTGGGCCAGAGGGGGTGTTTTTGTGATGCTCCTGTATGTGAATATAATTGGAAAAAAATAAAAATAATAATAATAATGAGGCATTTTTTAAATTTGCTTCAATTAAAGGTTGGATTTCTCTAATTTTTTCAGTGTGAGATTAAGCTAATTCACCAAATGGTGAACCCTTTTTATAACCCTTTACCAGGGGTGCCACTAATAGTGGAGGGCACTGTATATATATATATATATACAGTGAGCACCATAATTCATTGGACAGTGACACATTTTTTGTTATTTTGGTTCTGTACTCTAGCAAGGTTACAATGACAATCAGGTTGAAGTGCAGACTATCAGCTTTAATTTGAGGGTATTTTCATCCACATTGGATGAACCATTTAGAAATTATAGAACGTTTTGTACATAGTCCCCCCAATTTTCGGGCATCAAAAAATATTGAACAGTTTAACATAATGTAGAATTTTAAATATTTGGTCACATATCCTTTGCATGCCATTCCTACTGATGTTTTCATAAATTTTCTTTTGTCAAAGCCTTTTCTTTTCCATCCCAAAGAGTAAATGGGTGATGTTCCCTCAAGACAAAGCAAAAACAATACCATCTCTGGTTTTCATTGTAGAAGTGTGTTCCGAGAACAACCTCATAAGGGATTAGCCATTGGGATTTCTGTGAGTTTGCGGCTGTGAGAACTGAATTCCAAGGGTTGTGAGTTCAAGCTCAGCCCATGGATCTCAGTTCTTCAGCCTGGTTCTCCTCTGCTCCAATCAAGTATCAGGACCCTCGATCCAACCAGAATGGTTCTGCACCAATCAATCGCCAGGACCTTGTAACTACACAGAACTACTCTGTGCCAATCACAGGTCAAGGTGGAACAATACCCGTGTGAAGAGGAAAAATCAGGGCCTGTTCTCAGCAATCTTATTCTGACCATGTCTTTTTTTTGTAATTCCCCAACCAAGAGATACTCGTCTTAAATTGCTTGACGGTTAATCTGTAAAAAGGGGTTCAATTGTGTTTTGTTTTCAACAAAGGAATGTCTATGCCAAAATATATTGCAACTGTTCCTCATTTATATAGTTTAAGGGATCTGTGTTTATGCATTATAAGGCAAAGTTATCCCTGAGGTCGGTAGAATTTTAATTGGAGGAAATAGTCATATGTTTATCACACTTTGGCTGAATAGACACATGGGCTTTGTGATCAACACCATCATCCATTTACTTCAAGATTACAGATAGCAGATTACACAGAGGACATGTACACACATTTAAATTGCCACGTGAAAAAGTTTATCTTTAAATTTAAAGCACTTTGCAGACAATATTGTTCGGAAACACTTGCAATGCTTACATTCATTTTTACAGCTGGCCATTTTACTGAAGCAATTCAAGTTAGGCACCTTGCGCAAGGGTACAGTGGCAGTGCCCCACCGAATTGAACTTATAAGCACAGCTGAGCTCCCTATTCTGTTACACCCCTGTCCATCTCTTTTTGGAATATTGAATATGAATTTATTTCATGTGTCGCCTTTCAATGACAATAGAATAAATGCTTTTGAGTGCCTTGGAGAAATATTTCAAATGTAATATTTCAAATATTAATGGAACCTTGAGGTGTCTCAAGGGATCTATTTTTCTGTTTGAACAAATTCATAACAAAGAATAGTAATGTGTGATATGTAAAAGCTTTTTATCACCCTTCAAAGATTACAAAATGCTTAACAGTGAAAGGGACGTGACTCTCATCAACCACCAATGTGTAGCACCACCTGGGTGTCACACAGCAGCCATTTTCCACCAGAATGCTCACCACACTCTCTCACTATCAGCTGAGATGGACAGTGAATGATTTATACCGCTAATCAAACTGGGAAGACTTTCTACCTCTACATACGTTACACATAAGGACACGGTTACAATATTATCAAGAGGTGGTTGTGATGGGATTATCCACTGCTAGAATTCATAATGCTAAGGTGTCTACAATTGAAATGTGGGAAAGAACTACTGCTAAAATCTTAGGATTGCTTAAAACGCAAGTAATTGTGTAATGAAAGAGGAAATGACACATGTCATGAACTGAGATTGTGTCGGGAGAATTCTATCTTTATTCCTTGTATTATTCTCGTGCAGCTTTTATTTTACATGTTTATTTACCTGTTTGTTTCTACTTAAGATTATTGTGGCAAACTGAGGTTGGGGGGGAAGGGAGGGCGGCCAGAGGGGGTGTTTTTGTGATGCTCCTGTATGTAAATATAATTGAAAAATAAATAAAAAATAGTTTTAAAAAAAAATAAAAAAATAACTGGGAAGACTTTCTGGGCAGATTTAGGAAGCCAGAATAAAAATATGGTCATGACACCCACTGGAGATCCCCCCCGGCTCTGTATGATAAGCGCTATGGGGTCTTAAATAAATGCATTGCTTCACAATTTTAGTATTACTTCTGAAAAATGTTGTTCTTGGCTGTAAGTCTTCTGAGCGCTATCGAGAAACAAAATTAAATGAGTACATATTCAAAATTCACACATATCAGTATCCAGCACTGTTGCTGCAAGATATGTTTCATTTTGACACTGACTGGAGGGGAAATTGGCTTATATGGGCTTTAAAACCTATAAAAACCAGTGACAGTACGCATAAAGACAAGCCACTAGTTTGATTACATTGCAGCCATACGTACACTACAGAACACTCACAAGTAACTGCACCTGGCTTGTTGGTTGTCTACATTTGTGCAACACATTGTTCTATATATATATATATATATACGTTTATATATTCTACTATTTTGAAACCTACACTATAAGGGGCATTCAATAAAAATTTTAAACACTATTTTTGAAAATATTTTCACTGCAATATGTTTTTGTCATCCAAGACGCTTGCATTGTGACAAAACATTAAAACACAAACTTGTTTTCAACCGGTTCTCAGGAGGATAACAGACATTTGTCCTTATGGCCTGTTCAACGTGTCAGTTCATAATGGCACGGTACTGACATTTAACGCTTGTGACGTAGTTTCCTCTAATATGAAAGATGACCACAAATGGTGCTTAGCACAAATGAAAAGTGCTTGATGATAGCAGGAGACCAGAAGTAGCCTAAGCAGTTTGACTCATTTCCTAGTTATTAATAGGTCAGCCTTTCATTAGCAAAGTTTTGTAATCCACTTAACTTCCCTCATTTTTAACAAGAACTATACTGTATATTGCCAGTGCTACAGTAAAATAGTTTGAATATCCTTTCACTATCCTGTTGTAGGTCCAAAGGTGAATGATATGATTTGAGGTAATTTATGCAATAGAATGTTCACTGCATTCTGTTGATAACTGTCTCTACGGTTACCATTGTGGCTTGTTTAATAGCCTTTACTTGTACAGGGTAGAACAGTGATAGGATACATAAACAAAACAGGAACATGGGAACAAACATTTTGTAAGCTTGTGCAGATTCTGTCAAAAACATGATTCTCAAAAGCTACATCATGCCCAAATTACCACCAGCATTGACATCTGAACCCAACATAAAAATCCCTATCCTACATAATACCTGATCCATACATAAAATATTAAGAAAAGAAAGTGTTAACATTGTAAATTAAAGAAGGACAACATTTTCTCTTGGACTTACTGGTATGCTAGAATTGTATCCAAATTAATGTAAGATAAAATATTGAATCCAAATGGATTAAATACTGTATATGGTTTCTGGAAAACCACAGGTGCACATAAATGTTTTTTTCTTCCACAAAACAGGGCACTCTGTGTTCTCAGCATATTGAAAGTCAAGCTGTTTCCATGGTGATATGAGCTGCAAAATGCCTGGCAGGAAAGATTTTAGCAAAAAGATTTTGTTCGACCAAAACAGCAGTTTGGATGACAGTATCAGATGACTGACGCCCAACTACCCACTCAAAAATAACTGATGGTAACTTCTGATATCACATAAAACATTAATGGCAGGCACACACCCTTCCAGAACACAAGGCCTCTTAGATCTGGCCATGCAATGGTAGGTTTTTGTACTCTTTACCAGTCGACCACATCTTCAGTCATTTGTAGGTTTTTTTTGTTTAAATCTATGGATTTGTTGTTTGGTCATCGTTCCTTTGTACCCTGTCTCTGTATACACCGTTCTTAATAAGGAATGTGGGTTGTGCTGTGAGTTTTTTAGCCAGCCATAAAAATGAAATGGATTTATTGCAAAGAGACTGTGACACTCACACTGTAATTGTGCGTGAGAGGACAGGAAGTTGGGCCTTTGATATGCAGATACACTGGGGCCAAAACAAAAGCAGGTGACACCTGCTACCAACACTGAGGACACTGAGCAACCGCTGCGGATTCCTGTTGTATTGAAAAGATACAATTTCTGATGAAAAAAACAAAACTGATTCTGCTTTAAAAAACCAACACGGCCCTGAGTATAAGAATCATTTGTTTCATTGCTATTCTTTGGAAATCTGTCAGATGAGATTCATAAACCATGGAATATTAATATTGTGATTGTTGCTACTGGGGCAAGACATGTTATTCATTATGTTGAAATATTCTCTTTGAGACTGTATTCTGTTATTTACATCACACACAGGACAAAGGCTTCTTTTTCATGCCGGGCAAAATTGTAAAGTTCAATTCAATTTACACTTAATGATGACATGATAACATGCTTGTCCTGTTAAAAATAAAGATTTGAAGAGTGTGCTCAACATGTATCTGCCTCTTTATTCACAGTAATTCTATTTCATGTCAGCATTTTGTCCTGCCAGGTTCATTCTCATCTCTGTTCTGTGGGTATTAAATTATGCAATATGAAAAGTAAGCACAAGGTGGTAGCATAAACACATGCATAACAATATTATGCAAGAAAAAACGGCTGCACTCATCTGGACAGTTATCAAAAACCTCACAATATTCTGACCTGTCGCTTCTCAACATAATTACTGGTCAGGTTAGATATATATTGATATCTAACCTCAGTCTGCAGGTGTTATACTGTGATTTTTTTACTTGTAAGATCATCCTCACATGTAGAAAATCATGACTGAACTCTAATATTATCTTAGTGTTCAACCTTTTATGTAAATTTTTCAGATGATAGATCTGCCAAATTAAATCACAAATCTGATAATGAAATATCAGTTGAATTGAATCGCAGCCAGAGCTGGCGGCTGGCATAAACTTTCTTTTTTTTTCCATTTTGCATTGCATTGAAAGCCCATGTACATTGCAGCCTTCATTTCTGTTCATATCCCTATTTGTTTGTTTCCTCGTTTGTTTAACTGTTCGCTGGACCACATAAATAACATGAGGAGACTAGCTTATTGAATGAAGCCCTTACCTTTCTTCACCCGAAAGTGAGTGAGTTTAATAATTTTTCAGTTTTTTTTTGTTCATTTGTTAATACATTATACATATGTGCATATACAAACCCCAATTCCAAAAAAGTTGGGACAGTATGTAAAACACACATGAAAGCAGAAAGCAGTGATTTGTATATTATCTTTTACATATATTCAATTGAAAACAGTACAAAAAAAAGATGTTTAATGTTTTACCTGTATCAACTTTATTGCTTTTTGTAGATTATGATGCCTGCAGCACGTTCCAAAAAAAGTTTGGACGGGCAAATAAAAAGACTTGGAACTTCAAACAACACCTCTTTGGAAAATTCCACAGGTAAACAGGTGATGCTATCATGACTGGGTATAAAAGAATATCAAAAGATATCTTATTTTCAGGTACTCCTACAAGCGATACTATAACCTCTCGGCATTTGAATGAGTCTCTATGGGAATTGAAGGGTGGGACTAGATTAAGCTGTAAATTACATGGGAACAGTATGGAATACATGGTTGGCTAAATGCTGTAAGTCATTAAGGGTCTGTGGTATCAAACGAGCCCCAAACCATCACTCTGCTACCAGATATGCAGTAGATATGGATGGATCACTTGAAGGGTTGTTTCTCTTGACTTAATTTAACTGTAAAAACATATATTAGGAAGCGCATGCACATTATTGTGAATTAGCATACTCACACGCCAATTTACTATCATATTTTGCAAGGCCACCTCTTGATGGATGGATGGATAATACCTGCCGCGAGTGAATCGTGGATGTAGGTTCCCATGGCTGCTCTCTCTGGATGAGACAGGTTGTAAAGGTGACTGGACGGCAGTGGGGCCCCTGGGAGCAGATTTATGCAGCAATTATACGACCTATGGAGAGGCAATGACTAAGCATGGCATTTACTAAAAACCTCAGACAGGTTATGGTAAACAGGTGGGACAGAAGACAAGTTAGACAACTGGGGTTCTGATGGAAAAACAGCGGCCTCTGTGGGTGCCAGGGCAGATTGCAGACAGGTGGAGTGGTTCCAGCCTTGAACCTTGCTAGCGGACCATTCCAGATGAGGATTGTGGTGAGTCTTGGTTGGCCTAGAACTATGGGAAACTGCAGTGAAATTATTATATGGAACCGGATGGTCTCGCGATGGTTGCTTGATAAGATCAGGTGTAGTGGTTCGGTGGCATGAGTGACCCGGGAAATGAGTCTCCCATCCAGAGAGTGGGCATTGAGGGGAACAGCGAGAGGCAGAGTGGCGATACTGGCTTGACTGACTAGGGTAGCGTTTAGAAAGTTTTCATTAGCCTCGGAATCCACCGGGGCTGCTGGTTCCCAAAGAGCATGGCGTCAATTTTAAATCTTGACTGGGCTGCTGCGGGAGAGGAAATATAAATCACCAGGACACCCAGCCTTACTAGTGAGCCACCCTTTTTTTGCGCGAGGGACATGAGAGTAAAACGTGGCCGGCTTGACTACAGTAGAGACAGGCGCCTGCTCAAATTCTACGGAACCGCTTCTCTGAGGATAGGTGTGCTCTGCCCAGCTGCATGGGTTCCTCAGCCGCGGTTACAGGAGCAGATGGGTGCGCCAACCCAGAAGTATGAGCCGGAGAGACCGGGTTGGCACGGGAGTACTGGTCAGGAGGAGCATCACCACCCGCCTTCTCCCTCTGGCGTGCCCATAACCGATTGTCCACTTGGATGGACAAGGAAATCAAGTCGTCTCTCGTCGCCAACTCGTCCTTAAGGACCTCCCTCATCCCAGTACAAAACACCTTCTGGAGTGCCGTGTCATTCCAGCTGGACTCTGCGGCCAGTGTCCGGAACTCCACCACGAACTCGGCAGCGCTGCGGGACCCCTGGCGGAGGTGGAGGAGACGTTGAGTGGCGTCTCTGCTGCATACAATGTGGTCAAATACTTTTCTCATCTCTGAGACAAACGTCGGATAATAGGAACTGACTGCCCCAGATTGCGGTGGACTGCAGTCTCGTGCACTTCCCCCAAAACAGGCCATGATGAATGCGATCTTAGACCGGTCAGTGTGGTAGGAACCGGGTTGCATATTGAATACTAGATCACATTGCAAAAAGAAACCCCTGCATCTCCCCAAATCGCAGTGGTAGTGTTCCAGATGGGGAATGCGGGGCTCTCTGGTCAGGGAAAGCGGCAGTGTAGCTGGCTGCACGGAAGCGGGAGGACTGGGTGGCACCGCAGGAGCCGGAGGAGGCAGGCTGGTGGACAACCGCGAGACCTGGGACCCAGTGGCGGCTGGTGATCTAAATATAGGTTGGGGCGCTAGCATTTCTAAAAAAAAACAAATACATCTGACTTTGACTTTAAACAGAAAAAACAAGCCACCTTGTGTCTCAGTTGCATAAGACAGTTTAATTGGCAACAGTGGAGGACAGTTTTTCAAGTAAGACAGCTATAGCTATGTTTCCATCTAAATGTCATTCGAATTTTAAGCGAACTTTTGGAAAGTACGCAAAAAGAAAAAAAAAGAAAATGCGAATTAGGTGCGTTTCCACCAACTGAGTTGGAGCGAAGAAGTAGAGGTTGCATATCGTAAACAAAACCAGTTGCCTTGGTAACATACCCACGTGGAGAACATAACGCTAGGCAATAACGCTAGTCACGTGAGTTCAATGTTCGCTACGTCAGAACATATTCGGCAAATGTGTTTCCATCTACCGTTTTGCGCATTAACTCTTTTTCGCAAAAGACAAAAACCACCTCAAGCGAGCGCATAAACTTTTTTGCGAATTAGAGTAAGTTTTTTCGAATTTTGCCGTTTCCATCAACCTTTTCTGATGCGATACTTGAAAATGCGCATAAAATTAGGTTTTCAGCAAGATGTTTTAGGTCTCGTACCCCAGGGAAAGCAATATAACGCATGACTCACAGCACATCCAGCTAGCCAACTCCGTTTGTCGTAACACGAGCGAGAGAAACCCCGGGTATATGCCCGACCGCGATCACTTGTTTGCTGTTGAATGTGCAAATCCGGTCGCTCTGGTCCAAGTTCCTTTACTCTTTTCTTTTCTTCCAATGAACGCCTTGAGAAAGGTTCTTTTTGCAAAGAAATAACCGAATTTTCTTTGCTTTCTGTTCCACTTGAAGAAGCCATTTCGAATTATCTCTCTCGCTTGGTCTAGATCTACTAATGAATGAGTAGCAGCCGACTGAACCGAGCCGTACTTGCGCACTCGCAGTGATATCCTGCTAGATGCCGGCTGGGCGTGATAAACATGCCTTAAATCCAATCAAAT
The DNA here is from genome assembly GCA_022702515.1 of Ilyophis sp. 1 JC-2022. Taxonomy (NCBI): domain Eukaryota; kingdom Metazoa; phylum Chordata; class Actinopteri; order Anguilliformes; family Synaphobranchidae; genus Ilyophis; species Ilyophis sp. 1 JC-2022. Next base: position 30,133,939 of record CM040401.1, read on the forward strand.
AATATCATAAACCATGAGGACTAATCAGAAAAGGGTAGGATAGTCCGGGGCGCACAGGCCTGCGCCCGGGGACTTCCTTTTTTGGCGGCGAATCAGGCAGCAGTATCAGGGGGCTCGCCTGAAAATGAATGAGTGCTCTGATTCACCATAACGTTACCGGCGCCCCGCAGTCCCCTCAACATGCATATGTAATGTATTAAACTTTAGACAACGCAAGGCCAACATATAACATGTTTAAGCTACTAAAAAATTAAATAATAATAAAAAATAATAATAAAAAATAATCATTTTAAGCTACTAAAAAAATTAAATAATAATAAAAAATAATAAAAAATTTTAAACTTTTTTTAAAATTTGTATGTGGGGGAGGGGGGGCGGCGCCCCAGCGCCCTCTATAGGCCGGCCGCCACTGCTGGGACCCCATCTGACCCACTTGCTCCGAGATGGACTTCAGGGTCTCCATGACATCACGCAGGAGTTGATCATGCTGATCAATGATGGCCCCCTGGCAGGCGATGGCGTGGTGGATCTATTCTGAGTCCGCTGGGTCCATCACTGGCCAGATCGTTCTGTTATGGCAGTGTGCAGGATTGGACCCAAAGCAGAACTCAAAAACAGAAGGTTGGTTCAAAACTCTACTCGGGAGATATTTATTTAGAAACAAGGAGGCAGGCTGGAACCGGGCAAAATAAAGGGAAGGCAGGAAACAGGACTGGGTAAAATAAAGCTGGGCAGGTAACGGGTCAGGGCTGGCTGGGGCAGGTGGGAGACAGGCTGGATGGGCTGAATAAAAAAACAGGCAGACAGGTTAACGATATCAGGCAGGATCAAAACAGGTAAGGCGGGGGTAATGTTAAACAAAACAGAAAAGACGATCTGGCGACAAGGGATGTATGAGCAGAACTTAAGAAGTGAATAAAACAGGTGTGGGAACTAAGTGATTAACTAAGGAGTGCAAAATGTGAGTGAGCTGGGGAAACTATAGGCTGGGGCAAATCAAGAGAGAAATCAGGAACTGACGGGGAACCACGCCCAGCCTGTAAACGAAAACATAGAACGTAAGACGTACAGGTTAAACCGAAAAATATGACATGAAACACAAGAAATGGGAGCACAAAGGGAACGAAAGAAAGGTGGACTGGAGGGAAACGGCGGATGTAACATACTCCCGTCCATGTGTCTGTCTGTAATAATAATAATAATTATTATTATTATTATTTTAAACTACTAGTAATTTCAGTTTTCAGTTTACTGTAAATATTGTATTTGATTCTAAAGCTGGGACGGTACACACTAGCATATGTAAGATACTGTACGTATGTGTGCGTCAATTTATCAGAGAGAGAGAGAGAGAGAGAGAGAGAGCTGTGCATGGGGGGAGGATCCGTTGACACTGGGACTAAAAACTTCACGGCTGAAACAGTGACAGCGATCGATGCTTTTACACGACAGTGCCGCCGCAAGCAGTATTCAAAGCAACCCCCTCCTCTCTACTGCCTTTTCCATCACCCGCGCTGTCTCTCTGCTGGAAAAAGCCCATCCTCGCGTCCTGCCGGCGAAAAGGAGGCGGAAGCATGGTGAACCGGAGAGCAGCCGCGCGCAGACATCACTCCTCTCCTCGCGCTCCTGCGATTGCAGTGAAGGTTTTGCAAATTTGCATTTGAAATGATTTACATTTGCATCAGCTGAATCAAAGTGATGTCGCCGTTAGCTCACTGAAAATCAGAAGCTGTAGCTACTCCTCGTTAGCCCTCTCCCTCTGTGTTATCGAAAAAGCTCTTGATGTGGACTAGCCTACACAGTAATGCGTTGGTGCTAACCAAAAAAAGACAACAGAAAAAAAGATGAAATGTTTTTCCCGCTACCTGCCTTACCTCTTCCGACCTCCGAGCACCATCCTATCCTCCAGCTGCCACACAGAAGGTAGGACAGCGAGCGAGATTCGTCGCGCGCGCGCGTGAGCGTGTCTGTGTGTGTGTATGTTTTAGAGAGATTGTTTATTTTATAGCGATAACGGAAATTAGGCAGTAGAGCCTGGTTAGTGTGACTTGTGTCCAAACCAAAGCCATTCGGGCGCATATAATCCCAAATCCTGTCTCCCCCTTGGCTAATTGGATAGAGATCATTAGGTTGACATATGAGCCAGTGTTTTGTTCCGTGCTGTGGATCGTGTGGGATTGTCCTTACCATAGTTGCATTATTAATGTTTAATTATATGGCAGTAGAAGCTGTATCAATCACAGAATCCAAGAAAGGCAAAGCCAGTGAAACTAAACAGTCAGAGTTTAACATAGCAAAATAGTCCACTGAAGAGGTATAAACACATCGTCAGTCCAGTGGTCAATGGCATGTCGTCCTAGAGCGATCTCGTGCTGTGAATCACGAGGCAGCTTTATAAGTAGTTACCCCCATCATTTTGGTCATAAACTCAAAACACGTGGAATTGTTCCACTCCAGTTGGATGGAAATTGCTAAACCGTTTGATGTATAACGCTTACAAATAAACGTAGATTGCACTTAACATTAAAACATAAATGTCACAGTTAATGAATAAAATAAAGAGACGTGCTTAGCCAAAACAAATCTGCTTTACTATGGCCTCGCTCTATGGACTTCCAGAGCATTCCTTGTTACGTAGTCTATGAGAACAGAACTGGTCATTCATGCCGAGGGATGGAGAGTAAGACTCACGTGAACTAATGATTTTGTCTGAGGAACCCCATTGATGGTTCTCTCTAACTGACGTTTCTTCTGATTGGATTAGAGGTTTGGAAACAAGACGAATGATGACTGAAGCTGCTAGATTGACTCCCAGGGAAGATCACCTCTGTTGCACTTGTATCTTTGAGCTGGGCCTCTTAACCTTCATTGCTGCAGTACACACCTGCCAGTATATAGCCTATACAGATAATTATTACTTACAATCTGGCTGTGTATGCGATAACTGCTTTATATAATTAGTTTCGGATTGGTTTATCTGGCAAGCAAGCAATGCTGTGTTGTGCAGGGGAAAAAAGCCTGTGATTCAGCTCAAAGTGAGAGCTGATGTGTGGGTTTGGAAGAGGACCTTTAGAGAGAAAAGAAAGGGCACGATGCCAGTGGGTTTTGGTACAGAAGTTCCAGTGTTATTAGCTGTTGTTGTTATCATTCACCACTGTGCCTTACGAGCTCAATAGTGTTCACATTAGCTGTTGTTGTTATCATTCACCACTGTGCCTTACGAGCTCAATAGTGTTCACATTAGCTGTTGTTGTTATCATTCACCACTGTGCCTTACAAGCTCAATAGTGTTCACATTAGCTGTTGTTGTTTTCATTCACCACTGTGCCTTACGAGCTCAATAGTGTTCACAGCTGTTAATGTGCAGGCCTTCAGTCCTCTTTGAGTGAGCAGATACATCAGTCATGACACAACAGTTGCATGCCATTCTACCTAAAAAGGAATATATAGAATACCAAATTTAGGGCTTATGATTCCGTTTCTTATTTGAAATCACTATTTTAGAACTCACTTTCTTGTCTAGCTTTTTGTATGTGTTTCCTTCTATTGAAATCTCTATATCATAATGTCATATTTTTTTCTATATTTAATTTATTTATGCTCATTTAAATCCATTCTTTTTCCACATATTATGGAATTTCAGTCATTTATTTATGTCCCATTGTTTCTTTTACATTGCTTGTGTTTTGTTGCTACAATGTCATAATTTTATGTTATACTGCAGGTCTATCAGGTTTTAGGGTCAGTTCAACTTCAATTACACCAATTTAAGAAATCAATTGAGTTCATGAGCTGAAAAATTCCCAGAACATTTTGGTCATTTCTTTCTATTCATGAGTTGAACTTAAGTTCTTGTCTTCAATTGTTTGAAATTAAATGGAATTGATCCGAACCCTACGATCTGTTGTTCTTTCAGTGATGTCTCTATACCTCTTGTGCTTTATCTCACGATGTGAAATGTGATAAAAATGTTCTATGAATAAATATAATTTAAAAAGGTATTATCATGAAGCTGTAACAAACTTGAGCAGGCAAACCAATTAAGTAAAAAAACTAAATGCTGAAAATTGCTGCGAGTAAAAAAACAAATGCATTTTAAGAAAAATGACAGCAGTTACATAATATAATTAGCCACCATTTCAACTTCAAATAGTGTAAGCTATTTTCCCGGCTATATTATATGTTTATACAGAAGAAATGATTCCTCAGAGATTACTTTTGAATTACCCCTCTGTTCTGCCCCTAGATCCCCCTCACTGGGGATTATGACTGTATATGCGGTGGGGGGGGGGGGCTTTCTCATACACAATACTCCAGGGACCAATAAGACAGTGTTCTTTAAATCATGGTAATAGGTTACTCTTCCCCTGACTTAACAGTGACAGAGCCAGTAGCCAGTATGAAAAGCTTGTTTCTTGTTGAGGCTCCTGGATGTGGCGTTCCTTTGAAATGCTATTGAAAATGCGCTGGCATTTTAATTTTGTGTAGCTCACAGCTAAACCACAGCCGAGGCGGCTTTCTGACAAATGAGCCTTACAGAGGCTTCAAAACAATCACAGGCGAGCTGAACGCATGACTGAATATCGTCAGAGAGAAAATGGAGCAGGGCAACAGGAAACAGCTGCAACCCGCCGGCTGTTATAGACTAAACAAATGCTGCCAGTATTGGCCCATTGGCTGCCTGGGCGAGGGCAGGTAGCAGCCCATTGGCTGCCTGTGTAAGCAGATCTAGTGGGCAGGTATCAGGCCATTGGCTACCTGTTTAAGCCGATCTTGTGGGCAGGTATTAGCCTATTGGTTGCCTGTGTAAGGAGGATCCAGTGGGCAGGTATTAACACATTGGCTGCCTGTGTAAAGAGGATCCAGTGGGCAGATATCAGCTGATTGGCTGCCTGTGTAAGGAGGATGCAGTGGGCAGGTATCAGCCGATTGGCTGCCTGTGTAAGGAGGATACAGTGGGCAGAGATCAGCCGATTGGCTGCCTGTGTAAGGAGGATCTAGTGGGCAGGTATTAGCCCATTGGCTGCCTGTGCAAGGAGGATCCAGTGGGCAGGTGTCAGCCGATTGGCTGCCTGGTAAGGAGGATGCAGTGGGCAGGTATCAGCCGATTGGCTACCTGTGTAAGGAGGATGCAGTGGGCAGGTATCAGCCGATTGGCTGGCTGTGTAAGGAGGATGCAGTGGGCAGGTATCAGCCGATTGGCTGGCTGTGTAAGGAGGATGCAGTGGGCAGGTATCAGCCGATTGGCTGGCTGTGTATGAAGGATCCATCTGGCCAGTAGCAGAGTTAAGTGCTGTTCTTTTCTTTTCTTTCTGGCCATTTCAAAAGAAATAAATGAGCTGTGAAGGCAGTGCAACTGAGCAGAATTTATATGTGACTGTAGGCTCAGCCCCGAACAGCCAGAGAGGACAGGGGTCCGGTGGAGGGGGGTTTGGAGTGGCAGCCATATGTGTGGCTGATCATCGACAAGGAGACAGAGCGGTGGCAGCCTAGGGGACGAGCTATCAGTAGGCGATGCGAGACCAGAGGGGCCCGCCGCTCTCTTATGCCGTAGCGGAGATCTTGCTGTGGGGCCCCAGAATGTGGAAGCGTAGCTGAGCTCCCGTCACGGGGCCCCAGAGTATGGAAGCGTAGCGGAGATCTTGCTGTGGGGCCCCAGAGTATGGAAGCATAGCTGAGCTCCTGGCTTCAGGTTTGGCCTGTCAGAGAGAGAGAGCATTCCAGCCGGCCGGACTTACACAGCCGCCTTACCTCATACCGGAGGCCAGGGTAACATACCAGGGGCAGCCCTGGAGACAGGGACCCCTGTTGGAACACGCCGTGCGTCCCAAGAGGGGACATGAGCTCAGGCATGTCGGGAAAAAGGCAGCGGATCCATAGGACTCAAATCGGAAACTGGAGATTGGGGAGAGAGAGGTTAGAGTTACCTTCTCCCGTGTCAGTCGGAGGCTGAAATTTCTCTCTCTCTCTGTCCCCGAGCCGGGCGATCAATGTGCCGGGCCGCGGAAGCGCAGGAACGAGTGGGAGCTATCCCCGTCCCTGACAGCGGCCGTGACCGATTCCAGAGCCTCTTTTGCGTCACTCGCGTGCCATCCCTCTTTCTGTTTATGCCCGCAATTAATTTCACGCATCAACCGGTTTACAAAGCTTAGGTTGAGGCAACAAATGATCTTCTGCTGTGTGTCTTATCTGAAGAGAGAGAAAAAAATGAATATAAAAAAGCTACCTTTGACTAACAGGCTAAGAAACTGCTTCCAGGCTTTAGCCGATGGCTTCCAGGTGGGATTGGAGGAGTGAAGCAACAAGTCTGATTCTAAACCGCAGTGTGGAGGACTCGTCTTCCTCAATCTGGCATTCCACTTGGGCTGTGGGGCCTGGCACGGTGAACAGAACTGGGGGGCTTAGTCGCGGCAGAGCGCTGCTGAGACAGGAACTGGAAAAGTAATAAGTGGGGTGCAGTTGGCGGTTAAAGAGTTTTGGCCTCTGACTTTTGGCACGGTCCCTGAATTGGTTCAGTAAATATAAAGCATATAAATAGAAACACAGGCAAGTGAAGGTAAGTATATCACCACGGATGAGATAGTAAAACTATAAAGCTGACAGTGTCCTGATATCCTGGCTTTGCACTAGGGATATTAAATGACTATGTGACAGGCCCTCTCTGTGGAATACTGTTTTCCAAGGTTAGACATACATATACACCGCTTATACTCCCAGGAGGACTAGCTGGAGGAGGGAGGGGGGGTGTCTAGAGAGACGGGGTTCGTGAGAAAACATGGGATAGGTTGAAAGTAATGGGCAGAGGAGTCAGAGTGAAATAATGAGAGAGAAGGAGAAAGGAGAGAACTGCGACTGAGTGAGATGGAATGAGAAAAATGGAGATAGATAAAGTAATGGTAAGAGGGAAATAGAAAAAGCAATAGAAAGCTAGGACATAACTGTTCACACACTGTGACCCAATGCTTGAGAAAAAATACACATATATGTAGGCTTCAGCTCAGCTTGTTGTTGGCCCACCAGAATTCCAGCTTGTATCTTATCTTGTAGCATGTCAGTCTATTCATCTGAAGCTCTCTGCATTTCTGTGTCATATGACCCCCCTTCCCATCTCTACACTCCCTGTGTATTTTGCCCCGGGCGCTGAATTTATATTTGTGCATCAACAGAGCCTTTCTTGATGCAGCGTTAACAATTAATGCATTCTGGTGCAGAGAGCCTCTGTGAGAAGTTTATTGTTCCTTATTTTAAAAAGTGGAGTTATCTCTGGAAGTGTGTGCCTCCTCTTTTAAGGTGCTGTTCCTTCCTGTGCGTTTCTCAAACGCTGGCCCGTCGGGAGTTCGTACATTTCACGAGTTGCGACGTTTTCCAGCGGGCTGCTCTGCGTGATCGCCCTCGTTGCGCGATCGCCCTCGTTGCATACTGGTCCGTGCGCTCAGATGTCCCGTCTTTCTCGCGCAGTAGCTCAACAGGGTTGTGTGTGTGTTTCAGAAGGGTTCCTGTTTCTTTGGTCTTTTCATGGTTCTGTGTTCGGGCAAGGGGAGGTGCTTGCCCTAATACAGAGATACAGAGAGTTTATGTTTCTACCAGACTTCTTCATACAGCAAGGTGAATTTCTATACGGCAAGGGTGTTGTGCAACCTGCAAAAAATAATTAATTGTCTGCTCTCGGCAGCAGCAAAATAATCCTCTCCTCCAGAGGCAGCCTGAGGAGCGGCTCAGCTTGGTGAGCACTGCAGGGTCTGTGACATCACTGTCCCATTAGTTTTGCGGGAGACCAGCCTGTATCGGTCGTCCTATCAGGCCTGGAGGGTTCACCTTTGCACAGTTTGTGTATCTGTTCAGAGGCAGCTAAAATCTGTGGCCGGGAAGTCAGTGGCAGATCTGGGGGGTGGCAGTGGCCCCCAGCACTGCACAGTAATGTCCCCCCTGCAAGCCTGACCACCCCACTAGCCATTTTGTTTTCAGCATTTTTTCTTAGGCAGAATTAATGTTAAATAGAGGTGTTGTACCACAGTAATGTCCCTGTCACACAGCTGCCTCTTGTACCACAGTAATGTCCCTCTCACACAGCGGCCTCTTGTACCACAGTAATGTCCCTCTCACACAGCGGCCTCTTGTACCACAGTAATGTCCCTCTCACATAGCGGCCTCTTGTACCACAGTGATGTCCTTGTCACACAGCGGCCTCTTGTACCACAGTAATGTCCCTCTCACACAGCGGCCTCTTGTACCACAGTAATGTCCCTCTCACACAGCGGCCTCTTGTATCACAGTAATGTCCCTCTCACATAGCGGCCTCTTGTACCACAGTGATGTCCTTGTCACACAGCGGCCTCTTGTACCACAGTAATGTCCCTCTCACACAGCGGCCTCTTGTATCACAGTAATGTCCCTCTCACACAGCGGCCTCTTGTACCACAGTAATGTCCCTCTCACATAGCGGCCTCTTGTACCACAGTAATGTCCCTCTCACACAGCGGCCTCTTGTACCACAGTAATGTCCCTCTCACACAGCGGCCTCTTGTACCACAGTAATGTCCCTCTCACATAGCGGCCTCTTGTACCACAGTGATGTCCTTGTCACACAGCGGCCTCTTGTACCACAGTAATGTCCCTCTCACACAGTGGCCTCTTGTACCACAGTAATGTCCTTCTCACACAGCGGCCTCTTGTACCACAGTAATGTCTTTCTCACACAGCGGCCTCTTGTACCACAGTAATGTCCCTCTCACACAGCGGCCTCTTGTACCACAGTAATGTCCCTCTCACACAGCTGACAGACGCTGCCTCTGTGTGTTCAAAGGGGAACCAGGAAAAGGCCTGCTTGGCATTCCTGGCCTGTGTGTGCAAGCAGACCTTATCAGATCAGACAAGCTCTTATCATCTCCTCCTCATCTCCCAGCAGAGTACTGCCCATCAGACATATGAAGCCCAGGACCCAGAGGTCTGCAAAGACAGAGAGACCGTCTCATTCCCAACCGCATCGCTGAGAGACTGTCTCATTACTAACCGCATCGCTGAGAGACCGTCTCATTACTAACCGCATCGCTGGGAGACCGTCTCATTCCCAACCACATCGCTGAGAGACCGTCTCATTACTAACCGCATCGCTGAGAGACCGTCTCATTACTAACCGCATCGCTGAGAGACCGTCTCATTACTAACCGCATCGCTGGGAGACCGTCTCATTCCCAACCACATCGCTGAGAGACCGTCTCATTACTAACCGCATCGCTGAGAGACCGTCTCATTACTAACCGCATCGCTGAGAGACCGTCTCATTCCCAACCACATCGCTGAGAGACTGTCTCATTACTAACCGCATCGCTGAGAGACCGTCTCATTACTAACCGCATCGCTGAGAGACCGTCTCATTACTAACCGCATCGCTGGGAGACCGTCTCATTCCCAACCGCATCGCTGAGAGACCGTCTAATTCCCAACCACATCGCTGGGAGACCGTCTCATTACTAACCGCATCGCTGGTAGACCGTCTCATTCTCAACCGCATTGCTGGGAGGCCGTCTCATTACCAACCACATCGCTGGGAATGGCCGTGAGATGGCAGGGGCTCAGGAGGCAGGTAGACGTGGTCTTGAGGGGAGGGGGCGGGGGCACACTTGAGTATGAAGGGACACTCAGAGAGAGCGCAGGTGTGTTGAATGTGGGAGAGCTCCAGATCCTGTTGGGTGGAGAGACAGGGGGTTTTCAGGGGTTGGGGGGATGAGTCACAGGAAATTGAACCTCCGCTGCTTTTCTCAGGTATTTATAGCCCAGCGACTTGTCGCAGGATTGGTGGGGAGGGCGTAGAAGCTGCCGCACGCTGACAGCCTCAGCCTGAACGAACGTCTCATTTCGTGCGGCCGTTGTACACCATTAGCACTGAACATTTCAACCGCTCAACCAGGCCTTTCTCCCTCCCGTAGTCTCGACGTTTGAGGGTGAGCTGGGAATTTGCAATAACTCTCCTGTCGAGGCAGTTGAGATCTCCAGGGCACTTCATGGCTCCGACGCCCCTGTATTTCAGCATAATGGTTACTTTTGTTCTTCCGTTCGCGTTTAAAGTGACGCGTGCTCTGGGGGCCGCTCTCTGCAGTGTGTTATTACCCTTTATCTGGAGCTGCTCAAATGTAACTGCTGCTCGTCCGCCAGCGGGTTTCAGCGAAGTTTAGCTTTCGCTCGTTGGCGCCGCTGTTCACGGTAGTAAAACCTGCCGAGCAGCTCACTAGGGTGGTTCGCAGTTCGCTGTGAGAACGTGAACATGGATTGGCTTTGGTCGCGGTGCAGACTGCCCGCGTCTGCCGACACTTACCTGGAACATTTGCGGTGCAGAGTGACTGAAAGCAGCTGTCTGTGAACGCAGTTGCTCACATGGGCCACGCGCAGCAGAGAGTGACTGAATAAAGCTGCTCATCTCTATCGCACGCAGTCTAGAGACAGACTGAATAAAGCTGCTCATCTCTATCATACGCAGTGTAGAGACAGACTGAATAAAGCTGCTCATCTCTATCGTACGCAGTGTAGAGACAGACTGAATAAAGCTGCTCATCTCTATCGCACGCAGTGTAGAGACAGACTGAATAAAGCTGCTCATCTCTATCGTACGCAGTGTAGAGACAGACTGAATAAAGCTGCTCATCTCTATCGTACGCAGTGTAGAGACAGACTGAATAAAGCTGCTCATCTCTATCGTACGCAGTGTAGAGACAGACTGAATAAAGCTGCTCATCTCTATCGTACGCAGTGTAGAGACAGACTGAATAAAGCTGCTCATCACTATCGTACGCAGTGTAGAGACAGACTGAATAAAGCTGCTCATCTCTATCGTACGCAGTGTAGTGAATGTATGCGCTCGCTAGCTCTTTTCTGCAGGTGGGAAAATGTGGTACATTACAGTGATGCAGATACTGGATGTGACAGGTCAAAAGGGAAGTGGAGTCTTTTGTTCAGAGATCTGTTTTAGCCTGCAGTGCTCAGCAAAGACATCTGCAGCTGCAGAGTCACTCGGGAGGAGGTTCACAAGTGTTCTTCCCATGGGAGTCATTCAGGAGTGAGGAATGAGACTGTTCATATACTGTATGACTGTGTGTGTGTGTGTGTGTGTGTGTGTGTGTGTGTGTGTGTGTGTATTCGAGCACCTGCACATATGTGTGTTTTTTGTGCAAGTATGTGTGCATGTGTGTGTATATGTAGCACTCTTATACAGTAGATGTTAAAATAGACCCAAAGTCACCATAGAACATTTTCCCACCCCACAATGAAAGAAGCCCCCACTCAATTGAAGATGAGCATTTTCAGCACCAAGGACAGCGGCTCACTCCTGTGCGCATTAATAACAGTTTTCCATTTAACATTCTGCCTTGGTCACAGCTGGTTTAATTTTGAGTACTGGACCTGTGAGCTGAACTGAGCCAATTATGGCCCAGCCATTGAAAAACAAAGTAAGGTAATTACATTTTACATTAGCATTCACAATGCCGGCGACATGGGGACATTGTTAGGGTTTCTATTCTGGCATCCAACCTAGAGGCACACCTGTGCAAGCACTGGGGGCCAGTTTCTGAGTGTCACTTTTCCTATGTCATGCTCACTATTGTCAAACGAGGCACCGTCTAGGTGTCTGAGAGTCTGAGTGGACGGAGAACCGAGTGACACAGTTTAATTCTGTGTTTTGACAGTGCTGGCTTTGCTGGCTCGCTAATTACCTGCTAACATTACACCTGCTGGTTTCCAATTTGCGTGTGGCGACAGGAAAGTGAGGGTTCGGCCCCGGGTTTGGCCTCTCTGTGGGCAACGGCTGGCTCCTCCTCCGGACGCGTCGTGCGATCACCTCGGGGGCCGAAGGGTCCGGACCATCTGCAAGCTCCCTTCTCGCAGGAGCCCGCCGCCGCTCGGGCGTTGAGGGGCGCCTCCACTGCGCTAATGGAGAAGGAGATAAAGGGGGAGGGGCCGAGTTTGCACAGCGGCGACCAATCCAGAGGCAGGTCTCTAGCATCCCCGTCCTTTCCTTCTCTGCTCTGTGCAGTCTCTGCGGGCACCCTGCTGGAGGCTTCCACTGCATTTCCCTCCCATCTTCCCCAATGCACGCTGACTCCGCCCCCCAGCTAACACCTGACTGAAGGAGTCACTGTAACTACGTCGACTTGATGAGGTTCGCCACTCAAAGCGCTCCTAGTCTGGCAGAGAGGGTGCTTGTCTTCAGTGCATAGCCAATTAATGCCAAGTTGTCTGAATAATCTATGAGCTATCTGAGGAAGCTATAAAAATACCAGATGTGCTCATGACTAACACCCTGTTTTATGCAATATAAAGCTGCTAAATACGTGTATGTTTTTTGTGGGCCCTCACTCAGGGCTTTCAGAGTGTCGTTCTCGGTCTGTCTTTGTGACTCGTTGAGTGGCACCTGCCCTCAACAAATGGTGCAGTAGCAAGGGCTCGCCACTAGGTCTCAACGGTGCATCTGCGAGGGACCCCGATCTGCAGCACGGTGGCACGGCTCAGGTGGCTTTCTCGGATGACGGCGTGGCACAGGGGTGCAGGGAGAGAGAGTGCGAGTGAGAGCGAGAGAGAAAGGGAGAGAGAGAGGAAATGTGAAGCCAGGCCAAAAAGCCTCGGAGTCATGATGCAGTGATACTTCCGTGGCTCACAAATGATTCATTAAGCTGCCCTGCGCTTGGCCTCTGCGCTGTACAGCGCGTTTGTTTTCTCCTCCACGGGAGAGGCACTAGCTGTACGGTCATTTTGGGACGGGCTGCTCGGAAATCCTGGTTTTCGCGCGCTCTGTTCAAACGCGAACCACCCGTTTGGGTGCTTGCGTCATCAGAGCTGTAAAATCGGGTTTGATAGCAGATTTCACTGCCTTCCACATAATTCAACTGCCGTCTCATAATCCCCCAGCACGGCTGTCTCTTACATGGGATTTTCTTTTTAATTCTGTTGTGATCCCCCCCCAGCCCACTTGATCTTGTAGGATTAGGGGTCTGGGAATTCACAGCACAGGGAGGAATGGGAATCTATGGGATGAGGGAGATTTGTCCATGTGGGACAGGACAGGACAGGACAGGACAGCGGAGACCAACTGCGATGGGGAGGAATACATGGTCATCCCAGGGCATTTTTGCTGGTAATGAAAAACAACATTGTGTGTAATTCTCTCTTTGTGCTGTTTGCTGTTGACATGACGTCCAATAAAGCAGGCTGCTGCTGCAGGCACAAGTGGACACAGGAATAGCCATTGATTGATCGACCCTCTAATACTGGATGTAGGACAACGATGTTGTTACATGAAGCACAAATCGAAGCATAGTGGATTAATGACATGCCATTTGGTTCTGTCTATTATATCATATATTATATCTGATCATTGCTTGGTGAACAAGTAGCGTGGTGTCACGTGAGCTTTAACGGGTATGTTCTGTTCTGAAACAGGTCTGAAGAAAGCAGCCCCTTGGATTTGTCCATTTTTCCTCGAGCAGAACCAAAGCTAACAGGACCGGCCCATCCTCAATCACCATGCCCATGCATGCAAACGCACGCACGTACACACACATACACACACACGCGCGCAAACACACAGATCCTCGCTAACCCTGGAAAAGTCACATTGGCCTGTATTCAATCAACAAATTTTCCTTACTTACAAGTAAATGCAAGTGTTTCACTTTTTTCACAAAATTGCGATAAAAATACATGTAATTGTAAGTCAAAGTTAAGGCCAAATAGACCTACCCTTCAGTAAATGTTAATACATAAAATAAATACATAAATATATTTGTTTCACAATTTCTTGGGTTTAATTGTAAATTATAGACAATTTATTTTGCTTTTCTGGATAACCCAAACTTTTGCCATGATTCTGGCTCACACAAGTTTATATTTCTCATTTGCTATTGGGACTCCTTCATTACGACTATATTACTTATGAACCGATATAGCAAATGTTCTTCTGGCACCAAGGCCTATTGCTGGAAGGTACCGTTTTCAGAAACACACAGACCAGGTCACCGCTCTCAGGAAGGAAAAGACTGTGGCCCTCGCTGTAAGACACACACTGCGATCGCTGCAATCACTTGGTATTCTTCTGAACTCCACAGCCTCCTTTAGATGAAGACGGAGAAGCCGCAGCTGCGCCGAGATTTTGGAGGGAAAAAAAGTGCATGTTTTAAATGCTCAGTATTGACCGTCCCTCAGTAAGAGCTTGTTAATGAGACTCATTGGGCCTCATTCATGAAGCGTTCCTAAATATGCGCGTACATTTATGTACAAAACGAGCTGGTACGAAACATTTACGCCGGATTCATCAAACCGTGTGGGAAAGCCAGATTTTGTCGTATTCGCGTACGTATGTTCATACAAGCACATTCACGTTATTATTTTGTGATTAGCATAAATCCACGGCCATGAATTGCCTTATATGGAGGCTGTCATCATTTAAAGGTCCATACAAAGTCAAAATGGCCCAGAAAAACTAACAAAAAAATGTATTCTGACACTGAAATTTAATTGTTTTATTTATGTTTAGCAGATGTTCAATCAAGAAAACAAAATTGTTTGAGTATTGTCCACGCCGGTGTCATAAAGTAAATAGTAGCCTACATGGGAAAGTAAAAAGACATGGCAGGATAATAGCATGCAGGAAATGCAGTATCTCCTGTCAAATGAGCTGTTAAAGTTCAAGCCAATATGGATGTAAAAACACTCAAATCAAAGCTGAAAGTCTGCACTTTAACCTCATAGTCACTGTTCCATTTCAAATGCAATGTGCTGGAGTACAGAGCCAAAACAACAAAAAATGGGTCGCTGTCCTAACACCTTTGGAGTGCACTGTATGTGAGGATATGTCTCTCATGACACTGTGTTCCTGAGCACCAGTGAGGCATGAGCACAAAGTACAAAGGAATCAAACAGTGCTGGAGAAATGTATTGCATCATTGCACATTTGACTGGTTTGACATAATTGGTTATCGATTCCTCTCGCCAAAAATAATACAATCTGATTGCACGTGTCATCTTCTGGACGCCATATAATGCACAGCTTCCTGCACAGTTGTGTCTTGAGAAGATGAGCTTTTAAAATATGTTTTCTCAAGCTTAGTGCTTGATTTCTCTATGGGGAGAAATGTACTGATGTACATTCACAATCTGTCTCTAAACAGTCGGAACAAACAAATATAAAGACCTGAGCAAAACCACTCCAGTCAGTGTTCTGTGGGCCCCACCTTGCACCCGCGTGGTCTCTGCCTTTCTCTCTTCTTGTGGGGCGGTGGCTCGTGCTTGCTGTCAGTTCCGACCGCGTGGCTCAAACCCCTGACCTACTCTGGTAAACAGCGAAGCAGAGAGCGCGCGGCACCACCCTGCAGTGCTTCATCGACCCACAGCGCGCGATCGATACACGCTGACTGCGGGACGCGATCGTGCTTAGGTGGGATTTACACGAGGCCACACACGGCGGCTTCGAAGACCGGTTGCCTTGAACGGATGGCTAAACATTTAAGATTACGAGCAGGCCTAAGAATCTGGATCGAAATGTATATCAAACCGATTAAATTAAACGGAGTTTACGCATTGCCGTAAAATTCTAAAAAAATGCCCAGTTCTGTCACAGTCTGGCGGTCTGAGCTTGCATACCGTAAACATGATCACTGTGCTAAATACAGAAGCTGCGCGCTCACCAGGTTTTCCCTTTACACATGCACTTTTTTCTGATTGAACAGAACCGCAGTGTCCCCTGGGAAAGCTCGGAGACATCTGGCTAGGGATGTGCAATGTGAAATGAACTGGTCCGTTCTGATTAAAAACTAGAAAGTAGTTCAAACGCGTGGGCGTAGGCAGAATCGGTACACCGTGTTATACATTTTGAAATTCAAGTCATTTCCCAAGACACCTCAAGGACTTCCCTGATACCGTTATGAAACTAATTATGGTGATTGTTTGAACACCTCACTAAAACGATTCTCCTTTACTCAGCATATGTCACAAGCCAAAGAAGGGCAATGTGTGTGTTAAAATCATATTGTTGTTATTATTATTATTATTATTATTATTATTATTATTATTATTATTAGTAGTAGTAGTAGTAGTAGTATTATTTTATTATTACGATTATTATGATTTAATATTTTTTTGTTTACCAGGCGGGTATACTACGAAGCAGGATTACTGAGTTGGATAACTGCACTGAGTAAAACCAAGAATCCTGCCAAATCTGGAACATAGACTGAAATAGAGCTGTTCTGGGTTTTACTCATTCAGCTAACGCAGTAATCCTCAGTAGAATAGCCGCCAAGTGTTGTTCTGTGAGCCAGTTTCTTGTTTTGCTTTGTGTCTGAAGTGCTAAGTTATTAAGACAGGAGTAGACAAAGTGCTTCATGGTTTAACACGCTGTTGATAGCCCAGTTGGCTTTCTGGAAATTAAACATCTATCTGAAGCAATTTTGTTTTCCAGACTGTATTTAATTTGGTTTCCTTGGAAGATAAATATGAATTCTTGCACTTGCACTTTATCTCTTTGAAGGATTTTACATCTGAATACTTGTGCATGCAATTTGCATAAGAAAAACAACAAAAACAAACAGAAAATCTATAAAAAATGATTGCAATTTACATTTACAACCTAATTATAAATTTTTCTGAGAACATGATAAAGAAGTTGTTTTTTAAATACATCTGCTTTATTTAGGCTTGTGTGTGTGTGTGTGTGTGTGTGTGTGTGTGTGTGTGTGTGTGCTTGCAGAGAATCAATAAACTGCTTGTTTATTAATTATCTGCAAAGCAGAATACCGATGGTGCAGAAGTTGAATAGTAAAAAATGAGAATATATTTTAATGAATGTTAACGGCAACCTCCTGCAACAGATCAGCATGGCTGATCAGCGGTGGGACTTCATTTCCCAAGTAAACAGTTGCAATGTGGTGATTTCTCCACATGGTGGGGCTGTGAGACAAGAATTATTAAGTTCCACTCACGGAATGTTTGCTATAATGGGCTTTTTAAATATGCAGTGCATGCTTTGTGATTTGTTGTCCTCATACAGGCCCTATAAAGCAATTTTAGTAGAAGTATGCCGCATGTAATGGTGTTCAGTAAGTTACAATACAATAAAGGAATAAAATAAGTTGAGCTTCAGATGAATGCATGAATGTAAAGAGGGCCTTTGTTCACTTTTCTAAATCTTCAGAACTGTTCTTATTCATAGGTGCCAATGTTGCTACTGTCCTGACTAGGGCTGCACAATGAATCAAATGTTAATCATGATTACACTTTTGGCTTTCCACGATTACTGAGCAAGAATAATCGAGAATTTAGGGTTAGGGTTAGAGTGCAATACAAGTATTATGTTCTGAAAACCAATTAATAATCGTGTTAAATAATTGTGATCTCAATATTGACTAAAATAATCGAAATCGCAATTTCTGCCATAATCGTGCGACCCTAGTCCTGACAGAAAACAATACAAGAAATGCCATTGTGAGAATGTTGCCGAATTGAGTTCATTTATTTTCTGCTGTTTATTTCTATATTACCTCTGTAAGTAAAATGATTATTGTTTGTGTGGGTGATGACACACATGTGAGCATAGCATTTTTTTTGCCCTGGATTAAACTACATACTTTCAAGGTAAATAACTTATTTAGTATACACTAATTAAATTAAATTACTACATTTCAATGGGACGTTCAATGAGCATGTGGCATAAGCACATTTAGCACTGATAAATGGTATCGTTCATTAAGGCTCTTCAATGCATGACAGGGACTTGGGTGTGACCCGATGCAATTTCCCTGTTATTGATGGGGACACAGTCTCCACCCAGTGCCATGCATGTTGGCGGCTTGGGGATGATGAGGGAAAGCAATGGGACCAAGGAAAAGAGACAGAGGCGGGGTTACAAAGCCTTTTCTCCAATCGGATGCCTCCTGTCATGCTGCATCCCCCCCCCCCCGCTCTGTTTTATGAACATAACATAAACATACTCAGCGTTGAAGGGTCTTGTCCTTGGCAAAAATGAGCTCCCTGAGCAATGAGCTGGACGTATGGTTCCACCGGTCCGATTACAGAGCCCTGCATGCTGGTGCTGGCACTGAAGAAGCCAGCTTGTGAAGATGTACATGGTGGTTCTGCTCTCCACTCTGCACTGCCATCTCATCACAAACACCCTCTCTCTGTGTGGGCCGAGCTATGGCCAGAACGCTGGAACCATTCGCTCAGAACTAACTCAAAATATTCAGTCACACTTTAAACAAAGTCTCCATATAAAGGCTTTATGCAGCGTATGAAAAGCCATCATAAACGTGACATAATAAAGTCATAAATCATACGTAATTAAATGTCATGCTTCATAAAAGGTGACATAACACCTTCATATGCAACATGACATAATCAACAATGTCACCTGACTAATGGCTAAACATTATACAGGGTGGCATAAAACATGCTTATGTAGGATGCTAGACTGACTGACACATTTGGCATAACATGTTGCATAATAAGGTTTATGTCACCCTTTATGAAGCATGCCATTTGCCATTATGTCACATTTATGAAGGCTTTATATATGCTATATAAAGTCTTTAAATTGAGACGTTGTTTATAATGCGACCAAATATTCCAATGTTCTCTGCACATGCAGTATTTTCTTAAACACATTTTAATCAGGGGTGTAAAATCCAGGGGTCAGAAAGTAAAACTCATGCCATGTGTTTCTTCCCCCCATGAACTGAGCCAGCGGATTTCACTAATTAGTTCTACCTCCTGGCTGAAGAATTTTGGTGATTGGAACAAAATACTGGGGAGGACTTTAACTTTCTGAACCTGGATTTTACACTTCTGATTTTAATTAATTTAAAACTTCCAGCAAATGTACTGTACTGAATTAGACAGAGCAAGGTCCTTCACCTCCTCCTAAAATTTTCCATCCAGACCTTGGAGCATCAGATACTTGATTAAATGTTCAGTACATGGAGGTCGCTGTAGCAGGTCTTGCAGCTGACCAGCTGTAGATTTATTTGGAGGTGACAGACTCTTTTCAGATTCATTTTTCACAGTCATAATCTATATTATTAAAGAAGACCAATATTTCTTTGCCAAAATGTCTTCTCTGGTGCTGTATAATTTGGGCATATGGTACCATCCACTGTGTGGTTTTGGGTGGGAGATGGGGACAGTACTTTTGCTGCACATCAGCTTTGGGTGAGACTTTTATTTTTCTATGTAGCTGTTTTAGGATCTCCCACTGGTACCTGTTTTAACAAATATCTTTTTTACCCGAGAGCATTGATACTCAAATCTGGCCCTCAAATCAAAATCCAGTCCAGGTTTTTTTTTTTATCTCAGGTAATTATCTGAGCAATTAGTGATACTGATTGACCAGACTCTCTTCACACCTGACTCCCAGTTCCCAGCCCTCGAAAACCGTGATTTGAGTAACAGGGCCCTAGAGGTTGGGACTTCCAGCCTTGTTTTTCCTCTATCCATTCTCTGTTGTGCTTGCCTTTGGAATGCTAGGGAAAGTTAATTGACAGGTGCTGAGATATTTTGTTATTTATATCTGTATTTTTGCTGACTCAATTCTGCGCAGTGTCTACAATGTCCATGCAGCTATACTGAAAAGTATGAATGTCATTTATTTTATTATATAGGCCTAGGTCATTGATTCATTTATAATTGTTTATTTAGTAATATCTGGCACATGAACTAACCAAACTAATGCTTTTTAAAATGTATGTATTTTTGAATGTTAAGATAAAATTAAAATGAATAGAATGATTCCTAAATTTAGACTAAAAGTCCAGGACAAATCTAGAGAAAAGCCTTGATCTCGGAAAGCGCTTAGCCTTCCAGTTCCATTCAGGGAGGTGATTGCGTGCCATCAGGGGCGTCGTAGTGGGGGGACAAGTGGACCTGATCACCCAGGGCCCCAAGGTGGGGAGGGGCCCCCAGAAGGCCCATACTAAAGAGTTTGCATTGGGAAGGGGGCCCAGAGAGACTGCATTTACACGGGGCCCAGAATGTCATGCTACGCCTCTGCGTGCCATTGTGCGCGAGCTGACGGTTCCGCAGTTGGGGAGTCAGCATATTAATGAACTCACTTTTATTGCTGAAAATGATCCTTTACTGGGGTTTGGTACAATGCACTTTTTAACATTCGTCATTTTGTTGTTTTTACTGACAGTCCGATACTAGTGTAGGCAACTTTTCAAGGCCTACGTGTCTTCTGTGTCGTTTAATTTTATTACCAGCCCGTAGATGGCGGCATTTAATAACTAGAAAACTATGAAAATACTCCTTGAAACAAAAGGTTTGCTGGATAGTTTGTTTTGATATTACAAGTAGCCGGCTATTGAAAAGAAGGGTCGTAGACGTTGCTTTCTCCTGGGTTCTCTTTTTTTATTGCAGGTCAGTAGAGCCGCTACCAAATTAAATTACTTACTTTTTAAATTGAAAATGTTATTTCATGACTGCTTATTAGAGAGCAATATAAATCCAGTAGCTATTAATACGTTTTCAACGCAGTATGGTCATGGCAGCTGCCATAAATATCCTAGAATATAAAGAGGGCGGAAAAGAAAGCACCGTCATTCACACTCAGTATTCTTTCACAAACAAAAATTCAATAATTCATGGTTCAATAATTCATCTATTGTCTTCCGCAGTTATTCACTGGGATGCATATACTGTCTATAAAATTTTATAGGAAGATTTCAAAGTATGTTTAACGCTTCTTCGTTGTGGTGTGACCAACATATTAAATCAAGTTAGAAAAAACTGGCTAATATGGATAGGCCTACCTGGCATACCTTCACTCAAAACATGTGACTTTATCCCAAGGTACTGCACGATCGAACTTGTAATGTTATATGGATGATATATGTTATCAGTGTGGTCATTTTAGACGAATAAGCAATTACGAATTTTAAAAGCAAACGATAATGACTTGATATGCTGTGTTCGAACTGGACATGGCTACAATATTTTTAATTATATGTTTTTTTTTAATTCGTATGGCATAAACGTGTATGTTATGCTCAAAATCGCTGTATGGATTATATTATTGCAAATAGTATAATCGTATATAGGCCTATAATATTGGCTTTGGAGACCAGAGAGCTCTCCAAGGTTCTGAAACACTTGACGGTCACACGCCACCTCTCCGAACATGTGACCCGTGATCAGGGCGACGTTTCCCAAAAGCTTTATGCATTGCTTGTGCTTTATGCATTTTAAAAATTATAAAAAAATTTACTGACATTACATTAAAAGATTGAGGGTGAAACAGACAAAAAACAGCTGACTAAAAAACAAACAAATAATGAAAATAATATAAAAGCAAAATAGCCTAAGATGATTTTTACTTTTTTGGGAAACGGGGTCCAGAACGATTCTTAAAAAATGTTCACGATCTGTATTTTGTATTGGTGTTTCGTTGGATTTGTATATTTTTAATTAAGATACCATCGTATACCCCTCCCCAACGAACCAATACGTATACGGAATTTCACTGGATTTGCCTCTGGGCGTGTTGCAGAGTTGCTTTTCCTGTGTACCTATGATATTAAGTGTTGGCGTGGCCTCCGAAAGGGCACGAGATTGTGCCCAATTGTGTTCAGTTGTCTGAAGCAAGCGCACGCATAGCACATCATATCCCTTCTCTTCTGCCAGCTGAGAAGCCTCAACATCTTGCGGTTACTTACTGTCACCACAAGTAACAATAGAAGATGGACCGGACACCAACCACCCCCAGTCCCTAAGTCCGCTATTAGCTACTCACACAGCAAACTAAACTTTGGTTCGTCGAAAACCAAAGTGCGTTAGCAACTACGCTTTAAAACGTCATGATTTTAATATAGGCATATCGCTCGTTTTATTTTCATCATTGGACCAAGTGCAGTGACAGACATGCAGTTTACATGTTACATTTGTGGAAATTAACAATAAGGAAGCAATTTCAAAAAGGGGGGAATTATATTAATTCGTATTTAAATCAAACTACCGGAAGTATTCTGTATTTGTAGCGCGTAACATTTGCCTCCAAATTGAGCTGATATCAGCCAATAGCGTGTCCCATTATCTGTCCTAAAATAATTTAAATAAGACAATTTATTCACAAGAAAGAGTGTAGATTTGAATGGAACCATTCATGCAGTTTTTCATCCGTGATTGAACAGCAGATACTATAAGGGTTGAATATAACGAACATTAATTAAGGCTTTATATGAATGAGCTATGTCTTGTAAATGTAACATCTGTCGGTTAATCAAAGTTATTGATCAAAGCCGCCTCTAACACCATGTGGAAAATGAAGCGATGACAGAGATTTAGAGGTCGTGGGAATTACTTCATCACTCAAACACTGAATTATAAATGGGATTGAAATGTATAGAATAAATTAACTTTTGTTGTTTAAAAAAAAGATTAAAACCAATTTAGACTATAACTTAATTCTTGAACAAATAATTCAAACTGGAATAATAGTGGATAAATTGATCTCTGGGTTCTTTGATTCCTTTACCTGGTGCTTTATATTTTTGGAAATTAAACATAAATATGAATGCACCGTAAACGGTTCACTTATTGTGTGAGGCACAAATCAAAACCTGTTTACTTACTGTCTGCACCCAAGAGTCACTTTTGATATTATTGTTTGAGTTCTACTGCACTTAAAAGGGTGAAACTTGCTGTGGTCATCATTATTTAAGAAGCGCTATGAGATTATCCTCCTCCAGTCCAGGTTCCATCCGCCCTACCAAAGGCACACGTTTATCTTGTTAGCCCCTTCACTCCAAGTCTCTCTCTCTCTCTCTCTCTCTCTGCCCCATCATCACAATCTATCTGTCCATTCTCACTATTCATCAGTCTGTTTGTTCCCCCATCCCCCTCTTTTTCTCTGTCCTGCTCTGTGTCCTCTGTTTGCCTTCTCTTTTTCTGTACGCCTTCCTTTCTCCCCACTCTCTGGAAACGAGCTGGGTGAACATCTATAAGTTACACATAGAGTTAAACAAATCCAGCTGTCCTCTTCGCATATTTGTTCTTAACTTTGACTTGGACTTTCGGATAAATACAAGTTACCTCACAAGCACAGATTGGTGACTTCAGCAGTTAACACAATCACACCCTAAAGCTGTCTTTGTGGTGTGGGGGACCAAACTCTTGCACTCATTTGTAAACCAAGATTGAAGACAAATCTGGGCTGAATCCAAAGAAGATTTTTATTTGATTTGGGATTGGGATTGCTCTCTGTGTTATTGCCTGTCACACTCCTGGAAACCAGTATTGAATAAGAGAAGCACAGCGCACTCCTGGACACCAGTATTGAATAAGAGAAGCGCACAATCTCTTGTCAAGCTGCTGTTTGCACTCCCCATCCATTCCCCAGTCAAATCAATGATACTTCCACCTCACTGTTTTTCCTCATTATGTTTCTATAGCAGTGTTTCTTAAACTGTTGGTCGGGACCTAAAATGGGAGGCGTAAGTGTACAACGTGGGTTCCGGAATGAGTCTCTAGTCCACGAGGCTATGCTAGTACGTATGCGTATTTGACAGGGTTCCCGAAAGCTACTAAATTTCTCATTTGTGTCCCGATATGAGACGGCTTTTTAAATTCTGGGTCCCAATATTAAAAGGTTTAAACCAGCGTTACATAGGACTGCTTAGCCTGACAGTGTTCGAGTGCCTCACAGCTAGGCATTGACTAGTCAGTCGTTAGCATGTGAATCGGTAAAATGAACAAACTCAGTTACGGTTAGCGGCGACGGTGTGTCAGAAGCTGCTACTTCAGTCCCAGTGGGTGGGGTGCTGTCAGCCTGGGCCCAGGGTACGCCTGGGTAACTGAGACGGTCCACTCAGGTTTTTGCTTTGGCATCCAGGTTGCTTGTTGCTGCTGGTCATCCTGCACAGGATGCAATACATTCTGTGTGTTTTTGTATTTTTTATGTGTCAATGGCTTTCTGGAAAACTGCACTCCTCTTTCCATGAGGACCATGGGAATTGTTTAGCCGAGAAAATATTTTCCAGCACAAGTAGCCTCGTGCTTAAATAAATCTACCTTTGAACATCCCTTTTATGTGATTTGTTCTCTGTCGTCTCTGAATAATTGCTCATCTTTCTGTTTCATATTATATTTTTAATAACTGCCATCGCTTCTCTCTGACACAGTGTGCTAATCTCTCTTTGACTATTAATTTATATAAGATGTTGTATTAATAAAAATTTCATTGATGCTTTATTTCAATGATTGCTGAAGTATTGATTAGTCACTGTCGGTCCAAGGCTTCTGAAATGGCAGAGATTTCCTTGGCTTTTAAAATGGCACTGTTGAGTTATCCCATCACGTCCTGGTGTCCTCTAGTTACGCTGCTCTGTGCTCAAACCGTTCCTTACTGAAATATAACTATGGAACAATCCTTCGGTTAAAAGACCAGAAGAAAACTGCACTCTAAAACAAAATTGGTACATAAAAACCATAGACACCAAACTATAAAACATCTGAGCGCTGCAAGGACTGATAAGGGGGCTGAGGTCTAATCTGCGTGTTCTTGGTTTTCCCAACAAGTTGAGTCACAGGCAGCCTCAGGCTATGGGGGAACTGCCCCCCGGAGAAGGGTGTGTGTTTGGGGTCAAAGTAAGGGTTGGGTTAGGGATTACTCAGCCATGGGGAATAACTGTGAAACCTGGCTACCCTTCTCTGCAGCACGTACTGCAGTGCTTGACTGTGCTCTGTGTCCAATCTAGATGGCTGGCGTCATGCTGTCAGCGCATGTGCTGACAAGGCGAGCTTAGATGCTGGCAGATGGCGCAATTAACTGAAAATTAGGTGCGAATTAAAGTTCACTTTTGCACTGATAGCAGGGAATATTTCCCCCATAAAGAGATTTCAATACATGGAATCCTCTCTTCCTGGCCTGTAATACAATCCTAGATTTTTGGGCTGTTCAAGACCAGGCTTGAAACCAGCAGCGTAGCCAAGAAGTATTCAGATCATTGGGTCTGCATTGAACTAGATGGGCCAGAACTACTCAGGCGTGCAGAATTGGATGTGGTGGTTCGGCCAAGATAAATGGGTGAGGCCTGGCCAGGAGACTAATGGCCAGGATGCTATTTCAGTAGCCGTGGCCCACCCATGCCTCTGCCAGTGCTTGAAACAGTGCTATACCAGGGGGTTGCCGGTTTGAAACTCTGAAGGGGCCACTTAACCTGATTCACGGCAGGAAATGTCCGGCTGTACCATACATTTTAAGAAACGACGGCGGAGTTAATCGCCCTGGATATGAGTTTTCGCGAAAGCAAGTGAACGGATGAATATTATCGCTATGAAAATGTTATCAGTGGCGGCTTGGCATGCACATTTTACCCTCCTTTGATTTGTCCCAGTGAAGCCCCTTGGGCTCCAGCGGTGCACTGCGAGTTGTCCCCGGGTCACTCCATTTACCGCACGTAAAAGCAGGCGATCCCGCGCGGCGGGAAATTCTCATTACGGTTTAATCGTCTGTGAGTTTCGCAGTCAAGCTTTAGCCCCCTGCCCCAGCCACCCCCACTCCCCTCTACTCCCAGCAAACGCACAGCTGTCCTGATAAAGAGAACCCAGACACCTGGAAGGCTGTGCTCCGTGCGGAGCCCATCGGAGCCACTCAGAACCTGTAAGCTCTCCTTACCCTCTGTCCCGTGTGCAGAGAGACCACAGGAGCCTGCAGATGTCTCTTTGTGAATGGGAGAGTTGGCCCGGCCCTTTGGAACTGGCTCCTGGGTTTAACCGGGTGCTGGAAGAGGCATCTTTAATTAAAGCCGTCCCATTGATTCTCCCTTGGATTTTCCCACCAGCTGAATTATGGATTAAAATTGTCCATGCCTGCCTCTTCCTCCCTACCTCCCTCCCTCCCTCCCCTTATCTCTCTCTCTCTCTCTCTTTAATCCTGATTCATTCTCTCTCGCTCTTTAATCCTGATCCATTCTCTCTCTCTCTTTAATCCTGATCCATTCTCTCTCTCTCTTTAATCCTGATCCATTCTCTGCTGATTTCTGTTTCTCCGTCTTGCTCTGCCATTTTCAGGATCGCCGTCCAGTTTAAACGCTGCAGATATCAGAGCACTCATTAGAGCAAGAGTGCCGTGGCTGTGCCATGAGACACACACACACACACACACACACACATGCACACACACGTACACACACACGCACACAAACGCGCGTGCACGCATGCACGAAGTTATGGACAATCCAGCCTATTGTTTAATTTTTCATTTCTTAATGTAAAAAAAACACTTCAATACAATATTTCTGATGTCAGGGTGTAGCGTGTGAGACGTCCAGTGAGGACATGCATGGCTATGGAGGTACCATACATTTTGGCGGGGTATCATTGCTTGAACTACTAAAGGTGCAGGATTTTGGCGCATGAGAAAGTAAAGTAAGTGACGATCCTCTTCTGCCGCGGTCTTCCGCGGTTTTCTCTTACAGCAGTTGAGCTGTGTTTCAGCCTGAACATGGAGCGTTTAATTATGCAGCTACCCTTGTTGCTGAATGCTAAAACTGTCACTGTAACTTAGAGCTGCACAATCTATCTATCAGCGTGTTGTGTTTTCAGATAATAAAGCTTTACGTCAGATAGAGAGCGTAGAAATTGGAATTGTGAGTGCAAGTCCAAAATTGCAGTCAGGAAAAACTACATAATGTCACGACGAACCAAGTGCACAGTGCGTACTAGGAAATGTAATGTTGCTACTTTAATCCTGTACTAATATGTCACGTTGTATAAATGTAGGCTACATATAAACGCTGCGAATGTATACAGGGACGTTAAAGACATTAATTCCTGGTTGGCAGACTGAGCCTGAGTAACTTGCTTTATGTTCCTTTAGGGGTTGTAAAATGAGCCTGTTAAAACCATTCATCTGAACAAATAGGCCTACCTGTGATGTCTAACGGTCTTTGCTAATAGAGTGTTTCCCCAGTTCAGTGATTATGGTGAAAATCAATGCCTGTTAATCCTCCTTCTTTTATGTGGTTGATACCAAGGGGGAATTGTCATAGGATTTAAATGGCAGTGACTGAAACCGACAGCTTCTCTGTCACTACATTTAAATAATAATGGAGATCATTTTAGATAAAAAAAAAAGGGACCCAGTATATCCCATTGAAAGGAGCTGATGCAGATATATGTTCATAGTGCGTGGTTTGATTAAGAGAGAAGTAATATTCCGTTTGAGAAAGGCTTGAATGATCCCGGCCTGTGCACCCACACAGAATAGGTCTACATCCATATTATCGGCGGTGTAGATAATGTCTCCAATTTATTCCAACAGCTGAGAAGGGGCAGCGGACTGTTAAATAGCGTGCGCGGAAGAACAGTGTTTCACAACACACTATACCACGAGGCTGATTGTCGGGACATCACGAGCAGATACGCCTCATGACTTTTTATAGGGGAATCCTGCATTCGTTTTACAATGGGTTTGCCGATAAGACGGTTAACGCAGGGCACTGAACAAACACGGTGCCTCTTTCTTCTCGCTTTACTTTGGAAAGTAGCCTAATCCCGCGCAGACAATAACACCATATATTTTGAACGATAAAATAGGCGACGCAGAAAGCCTGGGATCGGAAAATTACGTAGGCTACACTGAGCCCCCGCGCGGAGACAAATATGTAGGAACACAGTTGTAATCTGATTAATCTGTATCTGCTGAATTTCGGTGGTGCTGAATGTCAAACAAGCAGAGCAATTTGGGAAATGGGAATTACCCTATCCCAGCTTGTACATAGCTAGAATAGCCTGTATAAAATAGCACTGTCTATGCGGTTGGGGTGTAGGAATGAAGTGTGGCTAGCATTTATTGTGCAATGGCATCCCTCCAGCTGAGTCAGTAATTTTGAAATCTATATTAGGCTAGTGCCATGGTGAACGGTTAATATTAAATCTGTAGGCTAGACATGATAGCGGCTAACCCTGCGATCGAGTCATCGTGGTGCATTAACTTGCAAATATGTTCTGAGTGTATTAATGTTCAGATGAATGCATACAATCCCCCAGCAGTCCGATGCCATTTTTCTAGTGCGAAGCGTCAGTGTGCCACTCGCTTCAGGGCAATGCTACCCCCGCATGTGCTGTCACGGTGATGCTGACGCAGTCCGACACCGGCAATCTGTACGGGGAGGAGCCTTCCATAACGCAGTGTGGGATTGTAGCAACACCAGCGCTTTCATGCAGCACTCGATGCAGCCATAGAACAACATCGGGGGCAAGCCGGGCGATCGAAACGAAAGGAGGAACATAAACCGGGATGCCAGCTGACTGACGCACAATCCCCAACACACTGCTGCAGTCTGAAAATCCTTTCCAAAAACGCAAATCACCCGCCCGGGAGATTTATTGCCCTTTGCAAACAGACCTATACGCACTGGTTTCATTTGACTTTATTGCTGGTATGCCCTCTTTGCGCGTGCGTGCTCATACCAGTTAACAGCAATTTTGCTGATCGTTTTATAGCATTTCCATAGGCTATCCGTTTTTATAGATACATTTGAAGTGTATGATGTGTTCGTTTTACACCGTGCGAGCAGCGGAAGTCTAACCCAGTCAGGTTAGTCACACCTTGCGCGAAGCCGCTGCTTTTGCTCACGTGGGCGCCCCCAGGAGCGCCTCAGTCAGGGAATTGCTTAGTTCTATAGTTTTTCATCATTTCTGTTGTCTCCTCGGAGACAGCTTTTTTCCCCGACGTGCAACCTGCCGCGTGCTCGATCCCTCTGCTGTGTTGCTGATTTAGGACCATGGACACGAGTTTGTCTGCTAAGTAACAATATCATAAATGGATGAAGATACCGACACCCGTAAAATCAACAGCAGCTTCCTTCGCGACCACAACTATGCAACCGAAGGTAAGGTTCACCAAGTACTTCGTGTCTGAATGAAGCTATACCGATCTAGAATGATAATGAGTTTTAAATGAGCACGGTTAGGTTAGGCTACTTTAAGTGCATGAACAGATTTCATGAGTACGAAACTTTATGTAGGCCTACCTGCAATGAAGTTAAGTGTCAGTTCATGGGACAATCGTGGGACCGTTTGATGTTTAACATGAATCATGACAAAACAAGAAATACGACATAAAACTGAATGCTTTCCAGTCGTATCCACGTTCTGGCTCCAGAAAAAAAGATGATTAGGCCTATTCGTAATTGTTTAGCTAATACCGATAGGTTATAATATGTCACGGGTCTATAAATGATGGGCAGTGCGCAGGGGTCTGCTGCAAGCCAGCAGCGAACTCTTTAAACGGAAAAAAGAGGCGCTCGATTACCCTGGGGCTGAACGGTATTCTTAAATGACCACTGCTATAGGCTATTAACCTAATCTGCTGACATAAGGAACACACGTGCAGCGTTACTTTCCAGAATACATTTAGTTTTTTTAATAATGAAAGAAAAATAAAAGGAGTTTTTTTTATTATTATTCATGCGACACCTAGCAATGTTTGCTACACCCAATGCTTTGCCAGATTCCGAAAAATTGCTTGACGCTGCCTACTCGTACAACGATTAACGGCAAACCGGCGCAGCCGTGAAAATAGCGGGACAGTAGCCTACTGCTGTAGGGTATTACAGATATAACAGCAGGGCGTCTAATCTCCTCTTAAGTCTTAATATGTTTGTCCAGGTCACCTACTGTCCGATGGAAAGTAGCTTTAGTTAAGAGTGGTCCAATGAGGAGTAGCGGCCCTGGACAAAGTCCTGCAGTGCCCAAAACCGATCCGGTGTATTCGGAGGGGGAAAACACAAAGGACAGACGTTCTAATATATTCAAAACAGCTCGTTAGATTATTACGTAGGCCTATTTTGCTTATCTCATCTTTAATAATTGAAAGTGTCCCGGCCTTGCAGTAGTATGTGAGACGCAGCGCTCACTGTGTTGTGTACCAAGAGGACCCTCTCCATACAGCTGTGGTTTTGATATGGTCCAAGTGGTGACTGCACAGTGCCGAGGAGTTAGATAATGCGTTACAAGAGAAACTGTGGCCTTTTTCCCAGGTGAAGGAATTTGAGATGTGCCGGGACCAACTGGCCCGGGTGGAGAGGTCGAGTGTGTGGACGGAGGAGGCAGAGAAAAATTGATTATTTTGAGAAAACAATCAGGCACAGCAGGTGGCTCATTTCACACGATGAAGCCATACAGCAATACTAGCTGGGGTTGTGCCATACACTTGTTAGATTCATAAGCTCACTTTGATTTCTAAAGGTGGACAGAAACCAAGGCGTGGTTTTCACCTCTTAAGCACCCCTGCCCGTTTTCCTCCACTCTTTGAGTAACAGCATTCGTTTTGTCTGTTCCTCCCAGCTGTTCGTCTGTGGTGTCTCTGTGTCCTTTGCATGCTTTTTAGCCTGTCGCCTGTCGCCTGTCCCTGCTTCCATCATCCCGGACTTGACATGAGTGCTATTTATTGGTTTTCGACTGAAGACCTGATATTTTATGCTTATCGCAGCAGTAGACCAGTCTTGAATACTGTCTCAGCACAACCGTCTCTTTGCACAGCTCAAAATCGACACAGCGCTATCTTAGCGTAACTTTAGGCACAGCACAACTCAAAATGATCATCACAGCACAGCATCGTCTCAGCCCAGCTCTGTCTTGGCACAGCTCTCTCTCAGTATTGGCTATGTCTCAACATCACACTGGTCAGCACAGCACAACATTGTCTGAGCACAGCTCTGTCTTGACCATGAGAAAACTGAAGCCCCGGATCTTTGAGAAAGCCAAGCTTTCCTCAACTGGACTTGTCATGTAATTGTCATGTAAGCTGGGCTCATTGGGCCTCATTAACCAATCACTCTACCAACAAACAGGATTAACTGATGTTCTGAGCTTCTGTTCAACCCTAGAAAAAATCCCAAATAAGAAAACAAGAAAATAAGAAAAGTCTTAAGAACAAATTTGTTTGTAGAATGGTTAGTGAATGAGGCCCACAGAGTGTGGTTAACAAAATCATTTTGCCTTCTTCATGCTAGATCTGGAAATACACCTCTAACATAGCACTGTTTTTTTGTTACATAGAGACTGAGGTTTATCTATCAGAATTCTTGTCCATTTGTTAGACTCATGGACCAGCTTTATTGACAACTGAGAATTAAATAACTCATATAATAACATCATGCTACAGCCACTCCTCAAATAGGACATTGTGTAATCATTTAAGAAGTAATTTAAAGTAAACATTCTCATCAAGCCGATGGAACAGCATCCTTGGCTTCACATTGTATTTTATCTTATTGTTTCCTATACGTGCAAGAGGTTTACTGGTCTAGAGAAGGAACAGTGACAATTATGACTGCAAAAATTATGCTGTTATTCCAGCAGTTTTTTTTGTGCCTTTTTCACCACAAAAAAAGGAATTTAGGTTTTTATGTTGAGGAGAGAATAAAAAGAACAACATAGTTCACATGGTTCATAGGGAGGTCTGCACTTAGCTTAGTGAATTCATAATTTTATCAGAAATGCAGAAACAGGTGTTTTCAATCATCAGCATTTCTCCATCATCATGCAGTCTTTTTTTCTTAAGGTTCATCTACCCAACTGAAAATATTTTTTTTAAACTGGAGTGGGTATTTCTCTTCGGTCCAAAAGAACAAGTTCTGATAATCTCATCTTTCCATTGAAGGGAGTGGTGTTATGCTTCAAGGATGTGTTCTAGAATGTCAGAATCAGCATTCTAGAACACATGGAACTGTACTGCCTATGTGGGGCGCACTGTTTGACTACATCTCCCAGCATGCAGATCGTTTATATTTTTAACCAGCCTCCTTTCACCCAGTACCCTATTGGCAGACCTCACCCCTGCTAACCCCAACCCCACCCCAAGCCCTCTGGTACCCCCCAGCCACCCTTTCCCTCCAGACTCTGCACATTAAATAATTCAGTGAGTGCTTTCTCATTCACGGGTGGAAAACTCAGGATTGTGCATTATAAGATCTGTGCCCAAGCACGCGTGACTGAAGGCCAGGCTCACACAGGGCCTAGGCCGTGGCGCTAAGTGGACATTAGCGAGGGGGTGTGGAACAAAGCCTTTCCACTAGCCTCAGGTGCTCTCTGGGTGTGCGGAGGTGACTCACTGTAATTGCAGCGAAGAGCGTTTGCTCCTGCCTTTTTAAAAAACTGCCCCTCCCTGAGAGATGCCCTGTCCTCTTTGTATATTTGGAGAAACACCCGATGTACTGTACATTGGATGGACGCTGGTCTGTTTGCAGTAGATGAATTGAGGCACTTGAAGGTGACATTTGCTACTTGAGAAAGAGGTAACGCTTTAATTAAACTACACAGTAAAATGTACTGTGTTAATGAAACTCTTAACAGGCCATATGCACTCTGTAAGAGTTGATTTAACACTGAACATTTTACTGTATACACTCAGAAATAAAGCTACAGTGTAAGTAAATTTTTTCTTCTTTAAGGAACAAATTTCCCAAATATACCCTGAAAGTACAATAATGTTCTATTTGGGTACTAACAATTATCTTTTCAAGCAAAACAAGGTACAAATGAATTATGTATTACAGGCTAGGGGTACAATTGTATGTACCTGTAAGATACCACCCAGTGAAAAGCGTATGTAACTTTTTAGTTACTTTTTTATGAGAGTGTATGCCATAAATGCAGCATTACACAGTCATAAGCATGTACACTGTCATAAGCATGGCATAGCATCTTTTATAACTGGGCATGATAGTGTATTACAGCTTGCAATAGATTTAATTGCACTAACATAATGTATATCGTCACACTAAATGCATGCCGTGATCACATTATAACAGTTATTTTGAAATTTGCTTTGTAAAATTTTCTGCTGGTGATATAACACTTCTAATAAGATGTAATATACTGTCGTGGCTGGTAATAACAGCAGTTATTTAATGACTATGGCAGTGTTATGTAGGCTTTATGGCGTATAATTCAAGGGTTACTGAGAAAGCTTTCAGTTGAAAGAGCAGGCCCAGAACAGTCGGAGGATTCATTGAAAGTAAAGGAAATGAAAAAGAAAGGCTGGAAAAAGCAATTGTTTGGGGGAGGGTAGCCCCTATTTCCACAATGGGAAGATGGCTCCCAACAATCAGATTAATAAATTATGACTCATACATTTATTAAGAGGCCATAATGCACTTGTACCTCAGCTCGCCAATTGGCTGTTGACTGCTGTTGACCGTTCCACGAAATACGCAATCGCAGGTGGCACACGTCACGTGACGGCAACACCGCTGTGGTGCGGAAACCTCCGCAGCAGGAAAGATGCGCACATACGCACAGTAACCTTTGCAACTATAGGAAACAAGCAATTCAATTCACATTCACATTCACAAAAGGAAAGGAAACAACATAAAGGGAAGAAATTTGACTACACCACCCAGAATCCCCTAATTAATGCACAAAAAAACTGTGGCTACTGTGGTTCAATTTCAAGCATGAGACAAAATGTTGCAATGAATGCTATTGCTTTTGCTGTGTTCATTTCCACACTTTATTTCTAGTTTAATCACCGGTTAATTATTTGTATGTTGCCGGGCAGTAATTGATAGCTTTTGTTTCAATAAGCACAGTATTATTCGGTCATCAATTAGAATAGCTGTCCTGTGCTGTGAGCCCTTAAGAGGCCAAGCGGGAGAGGTATTGCTTTAACCCTTTAAAGAGTAGGTTTTTTTGGGAATGTTTTTTCAAGTCAATGTACTAGAACTCCATTGCTTTCAATCACCAGTATTGATTGTTACATCAGCATTATAATGCTCAGTTAAGAACATTCTAATCACATATGTGTGATTACACCTAAAAATTGAATTACAGCAGTCAACCTTGACCCAGTGACTCAGTCTCTTACACATGTTTTTCTGATACATGTTTTCTTCAGTATTATTAAACAGACATGCTGTTCTTGTAATCAATGATGCCAGCAATACTGTTTTTTCTTATACAGCATGTCTAAGTAGAATTTTCACGTATAATTTCACTGTCATTGCCTTTCCATGAACAAAAAACATCCCAGATAGTGAAACATTTTGAACGGCCAATAATTATGAAAATTGAGACTTTTAAAGTATTTCAAATAATTATTTGACCCAGGTCTGGCTATGAGACCAGTTGTCATTTCTCATTATTTTAATGCAACACCTGTGGCAGCCTCAAACGGGGGCACATAACCTCACATTTTTGCAAGTCATCAATATTTTGAAATACAGCCAGCAGCCAGAGCCACCATTTGAGGCTGATTGGTCCAAAGAGATGAAGGCGGACATTTGAGAAGTCCATCTTGGGAATTTGGCCGGGGACAGAGGGTTTAATCACCTCACGCATTGCAAAGGCTGCACTGAGTTTTTAATTACAAAAGGGAGTCTGGACCTGGTTTCCTAGGCTCGGATTAACCATAACTCTACTGTTTCTGACAAGACTATTGATTTATGAAAGTGCCATGCACACCATCGCCGAAGGGTACCACTGGTGCATATGCTGTAGCCTGTGTGCTACATCATGTCTGCTCCACAATATCCACATTCTGCTTCTAAAGCCACAGAAGTATCTGGAAGCCTTCCCAAAATGCCTCCTCTTCTCTTCCCCTGATTGAATTGCCCCAGACTAGCCCCCACACTTATGCATGCTCATAATTATGCCAAATGCATTGGGACCGGACCGCGTGTATGTCTTTGTGCTTGTGGTGTAATATCTTAATTGCTTTGGGAAAGTGATTAAAGTTGCTGATTCAAGTGGCGCGCAGGTGAAACAAAAGACCGTGTGACCTTTCAAATAAGGATATTTGCCACTGTGCCTTTCAACTCAAAGCACTAATCAAAATGTATGCAAGGGACCAGCAATTCCTGTTTAGTACACTCCACTGCGGTTGTATTTACACAAGTGGAATTCCTTGTTCTGAATCTCTATTTTTTATTTGATTCAGCGCGCTACAAATTATTTTGTACAAAATAGTATTTTGTAGAGATCCCAGTAATGGGGAGGGGTGGGGTGTCAAGGAAAAGCAGAGAGGAGGGAATACAAGATCTCAGGACAGAAAACGAAGCACCAGCAGAAATGACATCTCAGGTGGTCTGACGCGGGGCGCAGGCCGGAAATGTGCTTCATTTATGGCTTTCTGAGAAAGCTGGCAAGGGCTCAACTGCAAAAAGAGTGCACCGGCTCCTTCAGTGATTACCCAGAAACCAAAGGGCGTTCTCAGAAGTCACCCTGGAACAAGCGAAGCAACGTTATGTTCAGACTACTTTTACGGTAAAGAGCGCTAGAAACTCAACGCGCCTTACAATTGTGAATGCTGTACGTCAGTGTGCGGAAATAAATAAGATGTAAACATGGTTTAACACGCTTAAAGTTTGGTATAACATTGGGTTGTGTAGTTACCTGGCCATGATATGAGTCCAAATGGTGGCGAAATATGTCCGTTAGTTGCTCTGTGCTCCCCTGGGGTGATAATCCAGAATAGGGTATTTGTCACTCTCCATTCACTTATATGGGGCAGCTAAAACGTTCTCAAAATGACACTTCTAGTACCGGGAAAGAAGCTGATTTTGTCAATAAAAAAAATAACCTCTTACGTATTTCTTTTCGTGTAGGCTAATTCAAATTATTTATAAAGTACTATTTTCTTCAATGTTGTTAGCAAGCTACCAGAAAAGACTACCAAAATGTTGGTAGGTCGGACCATTTAATAAAAAATATATATATGTACGAGAAATGCTTATTGCTTGTATTGATAGAATCCTCTTAATTCACGATCGTATATGTGCTAGAAGTGTCATTTTGAGACTGTTTTAGCTGCCCCATATAAGTGAATGGAGAGCGACAAATACCCTATTCTGGATTATCACCCCAGGGGAGCACAGAGCAACTAATGAACATATTTCACCACCATCTGGACACCACATATCATGGCCAGGTAACTACACAACCCAAAGTTCTACCAAACTTCAGTTGTGCTTTAAAGGCTGAAAAAATGTGAACTTTAACCTGATTTAATGTTACAGGGTAACTGGAAGAGGAATGGGTCTTTACACTACAGGGTTAAAGCTGAATCACTCTTGCCCATTAGCCTCTGAACCTGAAGTCCGTCACTCATTCAGTTCCATTGCCTCTCTCTGCAAGTGACATAAGCTGACTGTTTCAACGAATGACCGCAGAAGTCACATTTCAAAAGGAGACTAGAGTAATATTCTATAAAATATTGAACTTATCATTATGTGTTCTTCATCACTGTGTCCTTTTCCAAGGTGACTTGAGCTGTGCTTTATGGGAGCAATGATAAACACAAAACAAATGATGGCATAAAAAAAATGAAGAAATGATATTCCTTCAAACAAAATCGCAACGGAATAAGTCAAATTGTTTCAGGTAAAAGAGAGGTCGCAAATAAGGCTAAATAAAACACAAACAAAACAAATGATGAATAATTTTTTAAATAAATTTCAGAAATAATATTTCTTACAGTGAAATAGAAATAGAAAAAGTTGAATTGTTTCAGGTAAAGCGGGGGTCACAAATAAGGCTAGGCTACAAATAACACAAAAGGCTTTCTAGGCGACTGAACAGGAACACACGCTCGTGTCTCTGTCAAGTCTTGAGAATATACAGCGCAGAGTCTCAGAGTGAGGAGGGAATGCGGTCGAGTGCACAGAGGAAGATTAGAACTTAATATTGCACTTCACACTGACCTTTGACCCCAACACTGGTCAGAAGAGAACTTAAACAACCGTAACACGCACGCTGGGTTGAGCACCAGATAAAAATGTCTCGAACACCAAATTGACATTTTAGGTGTTTCCTATTAATTCATTCATTGATGACAGGCGGGGGGGGGATGGGAGGGTGGGGCTCTAAACCTTGAGTGATGGGAGCTTCGTTCGGGGAGGAGTGCGGTGTTCTCTGGCAGGAGAGGAAATTAGGTCGACTCCTTCGGGAGGCGTCAGAAATTCAAAGGAGAGACAGGGATAGAGAGATGGAGAGGGCGTGGGGGGGGGGGCTGTGGATGGGGAGAGGATGGGTGGATAAGCATAAATAAACCTCTCGCACTGTTGACATCAGCCAGGGAATTGGCTAAACCTGAAATAGCGGGTTGTTTTCTCAGCGTGTCTGAAGGGGCTGCCGTAAATCAAAAGGAGAAGTCTTATGCTGTGATTCTTTCCTTTTTCTCCACTTTCTATTCCTCGTAGAATTAGCGACTGTGTTTTTCTTTTAAAAATAACTGAAGTAATAAGGCCCGCATGGCGCATGTCTTTTTTTGATGCTGCTCTTGGCTGGAGGAAAATTGTAGTATGAAAATGTGGCTTGTGATGGGGGTTTAAGCATGTTTGCTCATATCTTCCCAACATATGCTTGAGTGTCAATGTTCTCCTGTCTGTACGCATCCCTCTCCCAATGGAGTTTCTCAGCGTTTGAGAGTGCGTGCTTTTGCATAATCCCAGAAATAATTGGTGTGTGCACATGTGTGGGACTGGCTGAGTTTGTAAGTACTCATGTGAATGCACATAAGTGTGTTTGTGTGTGTGTGTGTGTGTGGGTTTTGTGTGTCCAGACTGTAAGTAAGTAAGTAAGTATTTTATTTATATAGCACCTTTCATACAACGAATGCAGCTCAAAGTGCTTTACAACAGGGAAATACATAAAACATAGAATGATAAAAGCGGGAGAAGGAGATAAAACAATAAAAATATGGGTGCAGCAGCAAGCAGGTACATAGTGAGAGTAAGGAACATGTCCTCTCGGAGGCAAGGTATATGATCTGGGAAAAAAACAACCCATGTGTCCGTAGGCGGGTGAATGCATGCATGTGTGTGCAAGTGTGTATATCTGTGAGTAGTCCGTGTTTATGTGTGCGTAAGACTGAAGGTTACATTCTGGCACTCAGCAATCTTGATACACTGTGTATATAGTATATATACCTATCCATTCAACCGAAGAGACTTTGGGCTCTCGACTTTTTTGTCTCCTC